>PVKN010037037.1:0-11337 GCA_004027915.1 Capromys pilorides
TTTATTTTTTGTATTATGGCTGGCTCAGCCCACCCTGGGGGTTGGGGCTGGCACAGCATGTGGTGCCGGGGATTTAACTGCAGTCCCTGCAATTGCCTAAGCAGGCACTTTAGACCGCTGAACCATCTTGCTGGCCCATGTCATCTATTTTTATTTTTACTTTTTCCTGGTAACTGCTCATTGAACCTAGGGCCTTAGGACTGCAGTATATCCCTAGCCTGGCTTTGTTTTGTTCTTGAGATATTGACTCACCATGTAGTTTAAGCTGGCTTAGAACTCATTATATGTGCCAACTTGACCTCATGGTAGTCCTCCTGTCTCAGCCTCCCAAGTGCCGGGATTACACACATGCACCACTGTATCCAGTTTAATCTTTGAGATGTTCTCACTAAATTACACACAAGGCTCAAACTTATGATTTTCTTGCCTCTGCCTTTTAGTGTGTTGGGATTATGGGTGTGCTCACAATGTTTGGCACATTTTTATCTTGATGTGGAATATTTCCCACCTGGTATCATCACAGACTAGATATCTATTTTCACGCTCTTATTAATGCATCAGGGTGACACAGATAGAGTTACTCTCGCTCCTCTAAACCTGTTTCATCTACTTAGTTGCATTGATAGGTAAGGGATCCAACTTACTGGAGTGGTTGACCACAAGTCTAGAGCATCTACATGTAAGGGCTTTGTAAGTCCCATGTGACTGTTCATGCTAAGAGGCATTGGTAGTGGGTGAATCTCACTGACTCATTGTACTTGTCTTTCCCAACCTGTGAAGCTAGTTCCTTCTTGTAAGAGGCAATAATGTTTTGTCTTAAATTTATGCAAGTTAGATGCCTGGAGCACTTATTTTTTGGGTTATGTGAGGAATCAGTTGGGAGGATAGTTAATCACCAGCAACAGGAATATTTGTAATTGAGAAGAATGTTAGGGGGAAAGGGTTGGGAAACATGAAAATATATTAATGGATTTTTATGAGGTCTCTCCTGAGTCCACCTTGGTATGTATTTTAAATGTAAACCATAATTTTGTCTTTGGCAGAACAATATATATTAGATGTGAATAGATAGAGGCTTGTAGGGCCAGCCAAATAGCTCAGTGGATTAAAGTGCCTGTAAGTAGGTGCAGAGGCCAAGAGTTCGGTCCTCAGGCCAGTGGTGTTGGCCACGCCCCCCAGAGCACACTGAGACAGCAATTGAGACTGGGCATGGTGACATGCACCTATAATCCCAGCTCTTGGGAGGCTGTAAACAGGTGGATCACTATGAGTCCGATCTAGCAATGAGACCCTGAACATCCTGTAGACCCTTCCCTAAAATACAAAAATTTTTTTAAAAATCAAAAAATAGAGGCTTCTTTTGGGAAAACTTTGATTACTGTTTTTGTTTGTTCTAATGTATTTGGTAGAGGGTCTTACTACCACAGACTCATAATGATCTACTATTTTCAGACTCTCCAGTATTGGAATTACAGGTGCACACCACCATGCCCTGTCTCAGTGACTGGCTCAGTGTACCCAGGTCTGGTGCCGGTGCTGCATGTGACGCTGGGGATATAAACCCCAGTCCCTGTGCCTGCCTAAGCAGGTGCTTAGTCTGCTGACCTATCAAGCCAGCCTAGGAAAACTTTGATTAAACTAGAAAGAAACTCATGATTTTTCAAAGGACTGCCTGGAGATTAGAGCAAGGTGCAGGTGGCCACCAGGGAGTGAATTTTCTGTGTTCTCTTTGTGTCCTTTTAACCTGAACTCATTGGACCCAGAAAATGGAACTGACTTTGTAAACCTGAGGGGAGTAACTAACTCAGGACTCTGATACCTGTTTTTTCCTTGTAGAGATATGGAAGGAGATTGTCCTGCCGTTTGGAATGTAGATACTACATGTAGGCTGCAGATGAAACAAAATAGAAATGTAAAGCTCACTGTGAAAAATGAGTTAAAAGAGATAAGAATTCTTAACATCTTTGGAGTTATTAAAGGTGTTGAAGAGCCAGGTAAAGCCTTTGTTTTGTATTTTTCCCCCTATAATTCCATTCTAAAAAATAAAAACCGGCTTAGTTGTATGAAGTGTTAAATCTTTTTTTTCAGTACTGGAGATAGAACTCGGGACCTTACACTTGCCACATAGGCATTTATATCACTGAACTATTTCCCTGGCCCTGAAATGTTAAATCTTGTTTCTTCTAAAATAAGCTATTTGGGTTTTTTTGTTTGTTTTTTGGGTTTGGTTTTGGTTTTGGTTTTTTGTCTTTTTGAGGCAAGGTCTTACTATGCAGTTCAGGCTGACCTTGAGCTCACTGTTGTAGCCCAGGCTGGTCTCGAACTCACACCAATCCTCCTGTCTCAGCTTCCCAAGTGCTGGGATTATAGGCATGTGCCACCATACCCGGCTAAAAATAAGCTCTTTGGGTATCAGCTTTATTGGGACATAACAAGGCCCTAGGAAATTGGCTTACTAGAAACTATTAGAAAATCTGTGTTTAATCCCTGGCATCCTAAGTCAGATTTGAAGTTAGGTTCTTTTCTTTCCTTCTTTCCTTCTTTCCTTCTTTCCTTCTTTCCTTCCTTCCTTCCTTCCTTCCTTCCTTCCTTCCTTCCTTCCTTTTTTTGGTTTGTTGAGAACAGAGTCTTACTATGTAGTCCATGTTGGCTTTGAACTCTCCATGTAGCCCACATTGGCTTCAGCCTCCTATATGCTGATGTAATAGGTGTATGCCACCATGCCCAATGATACTTCTCTGTCATTGTGCTTATTCTGTCTAGACTTTGGTATTATAAAACAGTTTAAAAGTTGATTCATGAAGTTTATTTTGTTTTTTTTTTTAAGATCGCTATGTTGTAGTGGGAGCCCAGAGGGATTCCTGGGGTCCTGGAGCAGCGAAGGCCAGTGTGGGAACCGCTCTTCTGTTGGAACTTGCCCGAACATTCTCAGATATGGTCTTAAATGGTACAGTAAAAACTTTCAGACTTCTGAGCATATATGCCTTTATGAATTTTGCCTGTTTTTTTAAAGATTTTCTTATACTGGCCTCCTCAGTTCCTTGTTTTTTTCTTTAGTTGCCAGGAATTGAACTTGGGACCTTGTGCTTGCCAGACAGGCAGTTTTTGACTTTTTGAAACAGGGTCTTGCTATGCAGTTCATGTTGGCCTTGAGCTCACTTTTATAGCCTAGGCTGATCTTGAACTCACACTGATTCTCCTGCCTCAGCCTCCCAAGTGCTGGGATTACAGGCATGCACCACCATGCCTGGCTCCCTTAGGTATTTTTATTAATACATGTTTATAGTATATAATGATTGCTTTCTCTGTGTGTGTGTGTGTGTGTGTGTGTGTGTGTGTGTGTGTCTGGCTGGCTGGCTGGCTGGCTGGCTCAGCCCACCATGGGGGTGGAGCTGGTGTGGCATATGGTACTGGGAGTCGAACCATGGTCCCTGCACTTGCCTAAGCATGCCTAAGCAGGCACTTTAGACTACTGAGCTATCTCACTGGCCCATATAATGATTATTTTCTTTATGGGGAGTTGGTATGCATATATATTTTTAATTTCTTACTTTTTGCCTTGATCTCTTGGATTGCTTTATCCTCAGTGATCCTTCTGCCTCAGTTTGCTGAGTACTGGGATTACAGGCATAGAGACCAGGGTTTAAACTCACAACCTTGCACTTGCCAGGCAGGCACTTGTGCCACGGAGCTATCTCCCCAGCCACCTGTATTATACATTTTTAGACCTTTAGTTCTTTTTTTTTCAGTACTGGGGATTGTAGACTTTTAGTTCTTAAACACAAAGTAGATTTCCTTTTGGAGCTGCTCTTTGCTTTGAAGTGATTCTCCTTGAAGTATGTCCATGAGGATGGGAATCATGAGCTTTCTGTAAGACACTAAGAAGTATTCTTCTGAGCCCTAATTCCGAGATTGACGCCTCTAGAATGAAGTGGGGGGCCGGCCAAGTAGCTCAGTGGATTAAAGTGCCTGCAAGCAGGGGCTGGGGGTTCGATCCCCTGGCCTGCCTTGTCATCCTCGCCCCTGGGTCACACTGAGACTGCAATTGAGACTGGGCATGATAGCTTATGCCTATAATCCCAGCTCTTGGGAGGCTATAAACAGGTGGATTACTGAGTTCAATCTAGTAATGAGACCCTGAACACCTTATAGATCCTTCCCTAAAATAAAAAAAAAAAAAAAAAATGAAGTGGGGATCTAATACGCATCTACCTAGCAGCAGTGGCATGTGGCTATGTTCTGGGTGATAAAACCCAACTGCTGCTCCTGGGACTCGAAGCTCCTCCACGCCCGTCTGCTACATGCGTACCTTTGCTGGTTTGGGCTGTAGGGTAACTGCAGGGCTTAACTTTTCTAGAACAAACTTAATTTAGGAGAATCTACACCCAGGGAAATGGGTGGTGTAGGACAGTTGCACAGGTAATGCCCACAGGTGCTGTTGCAAAAGTTAACTGAAGTGTCCTGTTATTGAAGTTTGGGATTTTTATTTTGCTTGATAAAAGTAATTACATTTTTTAACTATGCCCTAGCCAAATGTTCTTAAGGAAAATAAACATTGTGTTCTTGCTGTAATTTTAAGCATCCTTGGTCTGGAGGGTAAGGCCCCCAAAGAATAGAGCAGTAGAAGGCTGATTCCAAGTGAGCCAGCGCCTTAAATGCAGATGGTCTCCAAGCCTCTTAGTAGGTAACTTGAAAATTGGATTCCTAAGAGCTGGGAGATAGCTCAGGGGCACAAGTTGCCTGCCTGGCAAGTGCAAGGTCCTGAGTTCGATCCCCAGTTCCACCAAAACAAACAAACCAAAAAAAACAAGAAAAAGAAAGTTGGATTCCTGTTCCTTTAGTGTTCTTTTACCTGGAATCTTAAAAGGAAGTTTAAAAATTCTACTTTTGAAATCTGTTATCTTGAATCAGAAGCTTCTAGGTCAGTTACCTTTCTGGAACCTTCCCAAGATAATGCTGATTTTTGTTGTTGTCGTTGTTTGGTTTCAGGTGGATTTAAGCCCTGCAGAAGCATTATCTTCGCCAGCTGGAGTGCTGGAGACTTTGGAGCCATTGGTGCCACTGAGTGGCTAGAGGTATTTGCTTTGTCTGTGTCGAGGGGATCCCTGAATCTACTGTAGACTTAAGCTGACCTCGAGAATTCACTCTGAGGGCTCGTACCCCCCTGATCTCTGAGTAGGAAGTCTCAGTAGGATCTAGATGTCGAAGCAAATCCCTAAAACCAGCTACCATCTGTGATGAATGCCTATGAATAAATGCATATTATTAGTATTTTATTCATGGGTACAATACTAGAAATTGAACTTCGGACATTTTCAGTAAGCTGCATCTTCAGCCCTCCTGTCCCCTTTAAAAAAAGGTTTATTTAGTTTTTTTTTTTTTTTTAAGACCAGGCCTTGCTGTATAGTCCAGGCTAACCTTAAACTCAAGTGATCCTCCTGCCTCATCTTCCTAAGTACTGGGTTTATAACATGTGCCACCAGCCTGGCTTTTTAAAAAAATTTTTTTAAGTATCATATACTTTATTGACCATAGTACATGGTAAATCACTGGTTATTCGCCCATGTTGCCCTGTTTCTGACAGAGCAGGCATTCCTTACTGCTGTCTCTACCACGAAAAACTATGGTAGCATGTAGCCGTAGTGTGAAAATTGAGTAAAATTCTAAATTATTAAGATTTGCACTAAATAACTTTCATTCCTCTCAATGTTGAGAGACTTAACTCAAGACCCCATGCACATCAGTCAGGTTAGGTTGGAGTGGATGTATATCCCATAATACTTTATATTGATATGGGGTCTTGCTCAGTTATCCAGGCTGCTTGGTAAGTTAATACTCCTATCTCAGTCTCCCAAGTGGCTGGCATTAAAGGCATGACCTACCATGCCTCAGTGATTGTACCCAGGCATTGAAATCTTGGTAAATGGTGCTGGCGAGATGGCTCATCTCGGTCTGAAGTGCCTGCTTAGGCAACCGCAAGGACCGTGGTTCGATCCTTGGCACCACATGCTGTGCCAGCCTCACCCCCAGGGCATGCTGAGCTGGCCATAATATATATATGTTATATATGATATATAAAAGAAAGGGGCTAGGGAGATAGCTCCGAGGCACAAGTGCCTACCTGGCAAGTACAAGGGTTGTGAGTTCGAACCCCAGTCCCGCAATAAATAAATAAATAAATAAATAAATAAAATAAAGAAGTCCAATGCCTTTGTTGATTCTTTAAAAAAAAAAAAAAAAACCTCAATCATATATGTATATATGTATATATATATTATTTTATTTTGTTTTATTTTTCTTAAGTCTCATTTATTTGTTTGTGTTATAGCTGGCTCATCCTGCCCTGGGGTGGGGCTGGCGCAGCATGTGGTGCCGGGGATCGAGCCGCGGTCCCTGCAGTGGCCTAAACTTTCCTAGGCAGGTGCTTTAGACCGCTGAGCCATCTCACTGGCCCAAGAACCTCAATCTTAAACTGGCAAGGGAGCACATGTCTGTCATACCAATAGTCAAGGACGTAGAAATGTGAAACATTCTCCCCAGCCTGAACAGCATAGAAAGACCTGATTTAAAAAAAAAAAAAATTTTTGAGGTGTAGGTTAGTGTGAAATTCCTGAATTTAGACCCTGACCAATAAAAAACATCAGACATATCTTAAAATCTTATGTATCCAAGAGCAACTCTTTCCATTCTGCTTCAGGGCTGATATCTGCACCAGTTTTAAACTTACAACAAGACCAGTTTCCAAATTTCCAATCTTATATCAAAAACGTGTAGGCAAAGGGCTGGCAAGATAGCTCGGTGGACTAAAGTGCTTCTTAGGCAAGCCCAGGGACCAGGGTTCAATCTCCAGAACGATATGCTGCACTGGCCCTGTCGCTAGGCTCACTGAGCCAGCCACCAAGTCTAGGCATTGTGGTACGTGCCTGTAATCCCAGCACTGGAGAGGCTGAAAATAGGATCACCGTGAGTCTGAGCTGCATAGTGAGACCCTTTACCAAACATATAATTTTTAATTTATTTAGTACTGTCTACAGGGTCTCCCTACATAGATCTGACTCATAGTGATTCTCCTGTTTTCAACCTCCCAAGTTCTGGAATTACAGGTGTGTGCTACCAGTCACAGTCTCAATCACCATGTCAGCATGCCCTGGGGGTGGGGCCATCATGGCACACTGGGGATTGAACCATGGGCTCTGCACTCTGCCTAAGCAGGCACTTTAGTCCACTGAGCTATCTGGCTAGCCCCCAAATATATAAATTTGAAAAAAACAAAAACAAAAAAGAGTAGATGAATTGATCGACAGTCATAAAAGAAACATGTTACCAAGTTCCCTTAGGCCTGCGAGCTTTGACCCACTCTCAGGCCAAGCCTGTAGATAATCTTTATAGTTACACTAAGAATGATCTGACTTCTGGAGAAGTTTACTGTTGTAGTTGCTCGTTTTGCTGCCCTCCCAAATCCCATTGCTTTCCCATTTCCTTTTCGCTGACCTTCATTGTGCCTATTCAAAAAACCCCTATCGTTCCTACTCATCCTACTCATCCATATCTCCACAGACTTAAATGTGGGAATTTACGTCTCATTTAGTACTTGTTTTATACAAAGTTAATCTCACTCAACCAGTGTTTCAGTTTTAAAAACAATGTCTAGAAACAGTCGAAGAACTACAGAAATTACTTCAGAGAAGATACCCCTTTTTTTTCCAGTCATACCAACATCACATTGTCCCTGTAGACGCCCCAGTTCATTTCCTTTCTGTGTGGGGTTAAGAGGCAGCCCCTTCAGGAAGTCGTCTCTAGCAGTAACACTCTGCCCTCTCTCGCTAACATTAACTTCCCCTCCATCTTTCTCAGCACTCTAAACTCTATATAAATAGTCCTATAGTAAAGAATATTTTATTCAGTTTATAAATAAGTCACCTTTCTAGGGAAGGACCTGACATAGAGATGAGAAATTAGCCATTCTCAATTGAAATAAAAAGAAAATAGACCATTGCGTAGGACTTGGAGCAGAATGAACTTTCTGCTCAACAGGCAGTAGAGCTCCCTTCCTACTCAAAAGAGTCGCTTCTGCTCCCTGTTAAACCTCTTGAGTTAACTGGAACAAGTAAAATACTAACTAGTTTTTCTGTCAAGTCTCAAGTTTCCTTTTAAACCCTGCATGCTCAGGAAATGAATTAGAGAGCTTGAGTTCAAAGTGCTTGTTTTAAATCCACAAAGCCAGGCTGGGGCAATAGCTCAGCAGCTTAGGTGCCTGCCTAGCAAGCCCAAGGTCTTGAGTTTAATCCCTGGTACCACAGGGGGAAGAAAATTAAATACACAAAACCACCTGTGTGTGATAAGTGATCACTAAACAACTGAGCAGTTATTCTTCTCTATAATTCTGGAGTGAATGGCGGTTCTTATTTCCAATAAAATCTCTCTCAACACCCTTCTTTTTGGTTCATGACCTCTTTGCTCAGTGTTGTGAAACTGTGAGCTCTGTTCCTGTACTAACATCACCATCCAACAGAGGTCTCGCATAAATAATTACTGCGATACTTTTTCCATTGCTGAGTGTGGAACCAGGTTTCCCCAAAGCCTTGTTCTCCTAAGATAAGAGGCAGAGCTGTGCCTGGGGCCACCCAAAAAGGCATTCCAGGATGGCAGTGTCACAGTGGGGTCAGTATGCTGGGGACCCAGAACTGCCCCTGCCTGAGCAGAGGGGAGAAGGGACAGAAGATGGTGTAGCACCAAAGACTGGAAAGACCTCTCAGGGTCTGGAGTAAGCAGTGGGTCTGTAGAGTGCCACAGCTTGTTTTGGCCACTTCTTTCCAGACCTTGCCCAAGTCCATCCCAGCACCCCCAGCTCTTGACCCTAATGTCACCGTTTCGTGCCTTGAGGATCCTTCTAACAAAACCTCAGTTGATAGAACTTTGAACAAAAGGTGGTCTAGTCAGCTGAATGCTCTAATCAGAGCACTCCAGCTTTACAGTTGGGCTCCATGACACAGGTAGTCTCTGCAAATTTTGAAAGAGTCTTATTGAGTTGTTGAGTTTGGGCTCAGATTTGTGACTTTCCATCCCTTAGTGCTAGGGTCCCATTTGTATGACACCCAGCTCAGAATACATATGTTAATATGTAAATGTCTTCTCTTCTAGGGATATATTACCTCTTTACATTTAAAGGTTGTCACTTACATTAATTTGGACAAAGCTGTTCTTGGTAAGTGTCTCTTTCACTAGCTATTTATGAACTCAGGTAAACGATGAAATAGCAGAAAAACTTTCTAAAGCAGAACCTTGTTAATTTCGCAGCTCACATGAGCCATAACTAGATGTAAATAATCCTCCAAGTTATAGGGCAGCACAAATTGTCTTGTTGAGCACTGGTTCTCAGTGTTCTCAGATCAGTAGCATCAGTATTGTGAGGAATAGAAATCTGAGGCCCCAGCCCACATCTTCTGGAGTGTGAGCCCAGCAAACTGTTAAAATGTAGAATGTCTAGTCTGGAGGGAAGCATAGAGTTGTCCCTCTGGGGACAACTTTTGTCTTCCTGGCTTTTTTAGCACTAATAGAAATATTGGGCAGTAAACTTTAAAATGAATTTGAGTGTCATTTAAAGAGAGGATAGGGGCTGGGGAGATAGCTTGGTGGCCCAAGCTCCTACCTAACAAGCTCAAGGACCCAAGTTTGATCTCTGGTACCATATGCCATGCTGGCCCCAGACACTGAGCTGGCTAACAAAATCAGGTGTGGTGGACATGCCTGCAAGCACTGGGGAAGCGGAGATAGGAGGATCACTATGAGTCCTAGCTGTGTAACAAGACTCTGTATCAGATAGACAGACGGACAGATTAAAAGAGCGAGGGGATAAACAGAATAGTGTAATGTCAGCGCCTTGGGAAGAAAAAGGAGTTGCAGTTAAACCTAAATTTTTCTGAGAACGGTCATTATTCACTAACCTAGGGAATAGAATTAGTTAATTTGGAGATGTGCCAGGCATCAGGGCCTTGCACTTGCCAGGCGGATGCTTAAGCCACTGAGCTATTCCCCCAGCTGAAGTGGAATTAATGAGTATAACAAGCTTCCTATAACTAGAAGGTAAATGAGATGAAACGGTTAAAAAAAAAAAAAAAATCCAGGTATTAGTAGCAGGACGTATGTGGGGAATGTTTAGATAAATATATGGGAAATTACTGAACCTTCTAATTTTGCTTTAAATATAAAGCTACTCCAAAGATAAACTCTTGAAAAAATCACTAAAATACGCAGATTCAAGGGGCAAGAGCCTTGGGCATGTTGGCGCATGCCTACGAGTTCAGCACTTGGGAGGCTGTGGCAAGAGGATCGCTGAGTTCTCGGCCAGCTAAGGATGCATAGTAAGTTGAGGACAGATTAATCTCCATGGTGAAACTGTCTCAAAAAACACACACAACGGAGTAAGCCTGGAATCAAATTAGAATTACAGAGTTAATAAAGAATGTGACTCCTAAATTCTACTCTACTTGACATATCTGTACACGGTCACAGATCTAGGGTACTGTCTTCCTGTTTACCAGGTCTTTTTTTTTTAAGATAGGGCCTTACTGTGTGTAGTATGCAGTGCTACAAGTGTTGTATGCACTATGTGCACCATAATGCCTGGTACTTGGTGCTTGTAGTTGTAAAAATATCAATGTAAAAATTGCTTGATTGGAAAAGAAACAATGTTAAAATAATTTCTTTGCAGGTAAGGCAGACTTCAAGGTTAGTGGCAGCCCAATGTTGTACAAACTTATTGAAAAAACGATGCAAGAGGTGAGTGTGTGTACACCTAACTACAAAAATGTAAATCCTTTTGACAAATTTATGTAGAACAAAAATAAACTGTGATCAATAATCAGCAGATTTAGGGTACATTTTGGAACAGCACTGTTTAAGTGATACTCTTGGCTTACTGATCCCTTGCAGGTTAAACTGTATCAGGTGAAGGGGGGTGGTAGAGGCACAGTCATTTGGGAATGGTAACAACCCTGGAGGCCTGAGCTGCCTTGTAGGTGCCCACAAGTGTTAAGGCAGGGTTAAGTGGATTTGGATAAGGCAGATAAATTATTCATTAAATAGTGACAAACACATGAATGGCAATATAGGAAGGAATGTATGAGAAAGGGTATTTATCTCCCTAAGGGGTTGTAGGAGTGATTAAAGTGGAAGCAGAAAGAAAAGATCAGGTACCAGGTGAGGGCTAGAAATCCCTACTGGGTTTGAGCCAAGGTGTTTGCTGGATACAGGCTGGCAGTACAGAATATGCTACATGGAGGATATTAGAAGAAAGACTTACCATGGAGACCAGAGAGGGCTTTTAAGATTATGGTT
>PVKN010037038.1:0-11320 GCA_004027915.1 Capromys pilorides
ACTCATGCTTTTTGTAATGTTTAAATTAGTAATTAAAAGAACAGTATTACTCAGCTGTCTATGTTACAGTGGTACCATATTTTATATTGGCCTTTTGAGTCACCTCTGTACTTAAAAAAAGCTCCAGAGTGCAATAGATATGCAAGGTCTTTATAAATTTTTGAGCTCACATGTATCAAAATTAGTCACTGTTGAGTTCTGTAAGTTTTGACATAAGTGCAGCATTGTGCACCTACTACTGTGATCACCTAAAAGTGCTCCTTTCCATTGTTACCTCTTTCTAGGGCAACTTTCCCTTGAGTTCTCCTCTGCTTTTATTCCTCGCTGGTGCAGAGCAGAACTCAGTAGAGCAGGTTCTGTGCTAAGGGTCTCCTGTGTGTGAAGCACCTGTCCTGCAATGGAGCTGCAGTGCCCCTCCCCTCCCTTGAACCTTATCAGCCACAGGTTTGTTTGGTGTCCTTATAGTTTTGCTTCTCTAGAAAATCACTCAACTTCAAAATTGATTGACTCAAAATCAGTCAATCAATCAATCAATGAATATTTTGATACAAGGTCTCATTAAGTCACTTACGTTGCTGAGGTTATAACTTGAGATCCTCCTGCCTCAGCTTCCTAGAATGTGGGCATGTGCCACACTACCCAGCTCTTTTTTTTTTTTTTTAGAAAAATGCACTTTAAATATGGTATATATATCAATAATTTATTCCATTTTATTGCTGAGTAATATTGCATAGTGTTGATGTGCCACAGTTTATCCTTTTACAAGTTGAAGTAAATTTGAGATTTTCAAACTTGTTCAAGTTTGGAGTCATGATAAAGTGCTATAAGCATTTGTGTACAAGTTTTTGATGAGCATAAGTTTTCATTTTTGATTTGTATGTACCTAGGAGTCAGATTACATGGTCATGTGGCAAGAGGATATTTAAGTGTAGTAGAGGCTGCCAAAGTGTTTTCCTGAATGCGGTGTTGTGATGTTGCCGGCAACGCGTGAGGCCTTCGCAGTGCCTAGTGCCCGGTTCTAGCTCTTCTGGACACCTGGGGGTGTGCTCTTACCTTATTGTGATTTTAATTTGCGTTGACCTTGTGACTCTGATGTTGTGTATCTGTTCCTGTGCATTTTTGTTATACGTCTATGTGACTTCGCGTGAAGTTCATGCAAACCTTTCCTCATTTAAAAAAATTGGGTTGTTTCCTGGTTAGTAAGCTTAGAGAGATTTTGTGTAGGCCAAATAACATTATTTTGCCAAATATGTGATTTGCAGATGTTTGTCGTTTTCACTGAATCAGGCATGTCTTTTGCAAATCAGCAGATGAACATCTTAATGATTTTGCAATTGTCATTTTGTTCTTTTCTGTAACCTGCTTTTAATGTTGCATCTGGGAACTCTGCCTAACACAAAGTCAAAGGTTTTTCTCCTATATTTCCTTCTAGAAGTTTTACAGTTTTAAGTCTGTGATTCTTCAGTTTGTTATTGTGTATGAGGAACAGTTAAAACACCATTTCTTAAAAAGGTTTATCCTTTCACCATTAAATTGTTTTTGTACCTTAGCCAAAAATCAGATGACTACACTTGTGGGACTATTTTTGAGCTCTGTGTACTCCCAGTGTATCTGTGTGTATTCACAAGTACCACACTGTTTTGATGATTATAGCTTTGTAGTAAGTCTGAAAGTAGGTCTCACAAGTCCTCTGACTTTTCCTTTTAAAAAAATTGTTTAGGCTATGCTAATTATTTTGTCTTCCTGTATAAATTTTAGAATAATTTAAAAAATTTAATCTTTATTTATGTCGTACAGGGTCTCGCTATGCAGGTTGCACTCAGTGATCCTCCTGTTTCAGCCTTCCTAGCAATGGGATTACATGTGTGTGCCACCATGCCCACTTTCAGTGGCTGGCATCTGGGGCCAGCATAGCATGCAGCACGGGGGATTGAACCCGTGTCCTTGTGCTTGCAAAGCAGGTGCTTAGACAGCTGAGCTATTTCTCCAGCCTCAAATAAATTTCTTAGTATCTGCAAATAATCTTACTGTCTGTTCATATCCATCTCTTGCTATTATTATTTTACTTATTTATTTGGATGCTGTGGATCAAATTCGGGGCTTTGTACGTGCTAACCACAAGCTGTGGCACTAAATTAATGCATTTGACAATGTTATTTTAGTTATTGCTCTATTGATTACTACACACACACACCTGGCTTTAATAACCTAATTACAGTGATTAGTTTAACACTTTATGTAAAATATGTAGACTTAGCCACTTCATTCTTTCCATTTTAGATGATAGTTCTCATATTTATTATTTCTGTGTAATTTGACACCTACATAGAAAATATTAGAATTATTACAACCAATAGTAAAATATGTTAAAGATCTGAATAGAGTTAAATAATCTATATTTATCCAGATGTTTTCCATTTATCTATTCTTTTAGCTATTACCTATGTATTTTCCTCTGTTACCATTTTTGTTCAGCCTGATGACTTATTTCAGCATTTCATTAAGAAGTTTACTGACAATGACTTTTTTATTTTTCCTTCGTATGAAAGTACTTTATGGGCTGGCCAGATAGCACAACAGACTAAAGCACCTGCTCAGACAGACGCAGGAGCTGGGGTTTGATCCTTATATGCCGTGCCGGCCCTGCCCCTGGGGCAGGCTTGACACAGCAGCTGAGACTGGGCATGGTGGCGCACGCCTGTGATCCCAGCTCTTGGGAGGCTGAACACTGGAGAATCACTACAAGTCCAATCTATGTAGTGAGACCCTGTAAACCCTGTACTAAAAATACAAAAAACAAACAATGAAAAGAAAGCACTTTGCTTTGGTTTCATTACTGATGGGTATTTTCCCAGATATAAAATCTTGCTTGAGAGTTCTTTTCTTTTACTACTTGAAAGATCTCGTTCCACTGTCATTTGACCTCTGACTTTTACAATGAAAAGTTTGCAGTTCTTCTAGCCATTGTTTTCTTAAGTGCGTGTGTTGTTTTCTTTAAACCGTTTCTCAAGATCTTAACATACCAGTCTTATTATCATGTTTCTGGGCCTAGTTTTCAGAGTTTAACTTGATAAAGGTTTGTTGAACTTCTAGAATTGGCAGTCTCGCATCTTTCACCCAATTTGAGAAGCTTCCAGATGTAATTTCTGCAAATGTTCTTTTTTTTTTTAGTGTCGGAGATCAAACTCAGGACTTTGTACTTGCGAGGCAGGCACTTATGCTGCTGAGCTATCTCGCTGGTCCCCAGTATTCTTTTTGCACCTATTACTTTCTTCCCTTCTTCTGGAACTACATTGATATGAATGGCAGGCCATTTTGGTTATTGTTCCACAGTTTAATTATTGTTCTTTTTTTTCAGTCTTTTTATTTGTTTATTTTTAGGTCATATAATTTCTATTAATCTATTTCCAAATTTACCTATACTTTTTTCTGTGCTTTGTATTCTGTTATCGAGTCTACCCAGTAAAGTTTTAAATTTTGGATGTTATGCATTTTGGTTCTACAACGTCCACCTGGTTCTCTTTTGCAGTTACTGTTACCTAGCCCTAAGTTCCTGAGTTTCATGCTTTCTAATGGTGCTCGCCGCCACTGGATGGAGAATTGTTGGAGGAACTTCCTAAACTCCTTGCTGAAAAATTCCAACTTCTGGGTCATCATGGAGTCTGGCATCTGCTGGTTTTTGAACATATTTTTATTGCTGCGTCATTTTCTTAGCTCTTTGCATGTATGACACATTATTTGGTTTTATACCTTGAGAGTCTTGAACATTATGTTGTGGGATTTAGGGCCCTCCTAAAAATCTTATAGAGAGTGCTGCTTCCCTGTGTGAGCGTGTACTCAGTCTGGTTGGGTTCAGGTCACGTGTCTTGCCTCATGGAAGTATTTCTTACCTCTGCAGAATTTTCAGAGTTTTTGCTGGTCGAGCTGGCGTACGAGCATGGGTTTGTGTGGCCTGTCAGTACTTGATGCCTCTGCCCTCCTGTTGAGGGCAGTTCCGTGCACAGGTAGTCTGGCGTCGTCAGTGAATAGTGAGAACCCCATGCTGAGCCTTTGTAGCATTTTTGCTCCATGTAATTCCTTCCGTACTTTCCAGCTCTGTTATATTTTTCTTCTTTGTTCCTGTGGCCAAAGGTGGAGACCTTTCAGAATTTTGGCCTACTGTGCTATGGTGCAGTGAGTCTACACAACTGGGGGTGTTTTTACAGTCAGTCAGCAGGAAAAAAAGAGAGGAAAAAGATAATCTGCTCTACACACACACACACACACACACACACACGTCATACAATAGGCTTCCTTTTTCCTACTTCCTGTGGCCAGAGAGATGTTTTGCTTGGCATTTTAGCTACGCACGCTAATGGGAAATAAAAGATGGGAGAGTGTGTTGAGGGGGGAAGAATCCCAATTTCTAGCTCATAGAAATCCTTTTTTGCAGTCCTTCAAAAAGAAGAGGCTTCTTCTAGACATTTCCTGCCATCAGTGTGGCTGCATAGCTTGAGGAATCATCCTGCCCTCAGGTCTTATATGGAGAACAAAGGCGATTAAAAACCTTTGAACCTACCTGTGTGGTTCTCATTCCTGGTGCCCTGTCCACCAGCCACTGTGTACCTCTCAGTGCTAAGGTAGCTGCTTTTTAAGATTCTGCTCACAGGATTTAGCGATCACTGGAAATCACGACGGCTGACTCTGTGGGTGGCACCAGAAGTGGCCCTCGTATAGGCTGAGCACATATTTTTTTTTCATTTAAAACATTTTGTGAACATTTCCATGCCATGGTACAGTCTTCCATAACGTTCTTAATAACCACCTATCCACCCATATGGGTGTTTCTATTGATCATCTTACTAAATATGAGACTAGATCAGTGTTTACATATGTCTGCGATTATTTTCTTACAGTACATTTGCAGAGAAGGAGGAGCCATCCTGAACTCTTCAAAAGAATGATTTAAGTCACACTCCCTTCAGTCATTAAGATACTGACTTCTCTCTATTCCTCCTAACACTATACCAGGGATCACTCAACATACTTAAACCTCCTGATTTCCTACCCAATAGATTAACTGCCTATCTTTCACCATCTATTTCATAAATATAAATGATTAGCTGTCTTTGACTATGTTTATGACATCAGTGGTATTAGCTACATTTGGTTTGAGCTCATAAATTCTTGGTTCAAACATAAATTTCAGGTGCCTAGAGCATCCTAATTAGTATACACTAATTGGCATGGCTGGAGAGGGACTGAACAAGTCTCTCTGTGTGCAGTAACTGTGGGGCTACCTGTGTATTCTGTTCATCTTGCATGTACTTAGCTTAGTCATGAGTGTTTTATTAGTCTAACCTGAAAACCACTTCAGTGTCAGGAGTCTAAGGAGAGTATGTTTGCTCCAGTGTTGCACACCATTTTCTTCGTAATTACGCATTCTACTCCTGGTAGGGACACATAATGACATTCACAGTCTGGATAGAATGGGGAGATAGCCTTTTCCGTACTACTAATGCATATGCTGTGCAAGAATAGGTCTCTTCTATTTCAGCACAGGTCTTGGCAGAGAAGAGAGCTGGCATGCCAGTGTGGGTGACTTAGATGAGCTTTAAAAAGGAGCCCTTCCTAGGTATTTGGTTTATACCTGGAAATGTCAAGTGTTTCAAGGGTAAGTGGATTATGGGGCCTAGTGCTCATTGGTGGATTTCATCCACTGTAGAGCTCAGAAGTCAATGTGTTATTAGGAGGCCAGGCATGACCGGAGGTGTCCTTGTGGGTATGACTGGGAAGGAGCTTTCCTTTTATTTTATTTCATTTATTTATTTGTTTATTTGCAGTACCGGGGGTTGAACTCAGGACCCTGCACTTGCCAGGCAAGCGCTTATTCTCCTGAGCTATCTCCCCGGCCAGAAGGCACGTTCTTATCTCTCTACTCCCTCACCTGGCGGAACAGCCATCCTCTGCCTGGCTTTTTCCACCATTCTCTTTCTGCCTTGGGGCCAGTGACTAAGCCAGTGATTAAAACCAAATAAACCTCTCTTCTTTAAGAATTAAATGTTGGGGCCAGCCAGATAGCTCAGTGAACTAAACTGCCTGCTTAGGCAGATGTAGGGACCGGGGTTCGATCCCTGGTGTGCCATGCCATCCCTGCCCCTGGGGCGCGCTGAGATAGGGACTGAGACTGGGTGTGATGGCATGGGCCTGTAATCCCAGTGCTTAGAAGGCTGAAAACAGGAGGATCCCGAGTCTGATCTGTGTAGTGAGACTATAGACCATGTACTAAATACCTAAAAATAAAAAAAGAGACTTAAATGCGTTATACTTTGTTTTAGTGACTGGGAAGTGAGTAATAGATTTTAGGTGGGGTGTAGGGATCACCATGTATAACCCAAAATTGTAGGCTGGAAGTGAGAAGTAGATTTCTGCCCTTTGTCCTATGGCAGTACAGATATCAGGGGAGCCCCAGAGCTGCTCAGGGTACCACAGTCTGTCACTCAGAGTGATAATTTTCCATTAGCCAAAGAGCTTGAGGACTTTGTTGTTTGTTTCAGTAAGAAAACAAAAACAAACCGGAAGGGAGAGGTGCGGGGTCTCCCACTGTCAGGTCCACCGCCCGTGTTGAACTGAGGCTGCCTCACTTTGCGTCTTGTTCCAGTGGGTGAGGTACACTTCCAAGCCCAACTGTTTCCTCGTACCCTGGGCTTCATTGTACTTTCTGTAGCAGAATTTTCCATTTCAGCTGCTTCCTTCAGTCAGCATATAAACACACAAGTCTGTCTGTTCCCCCTCTTTCTCCTTCCCTCCCTGCCTCCCTCTTTCCCTTTCTCTGTCCAAAATACAATTTGTCTTTGTATTGACTTCACCCCACAGAAGAACTGGTTCTCTTTTTAGCAAAGTTCCATGGAAAGCTGTGCTTCTGGCTTCCACTCCTTTCCCCTTTTTTCTCTAAACCACATCTCACTCCTCTAAAAGAGCCCCGGTCAAGGCCATCGCCGGTCACCGAATCAACAGATTCCATAGGCACCTCGCGTCCTCATTGAACTGAAGCTCTTGGGACAATTTGGTCCCTTGGTCTCTTTCTGTTCCTTGAAGCAGTGCTCTAAAACTTGATTTCTGGGAAACAGCCTTGTCAGCGTTGCTTTCTTCTGACCTTGTTCTTGTTTCTCCTTAGTTTTTCTTGTTGATTTCTTTTTCTCTTAATTTCTTAATGGTGGATTCTGCAGGCATCAGCCCCAAGCTGTCTTGGCCTTCTAATCAGCACTCACTACCTTGGGGTGGCCACGTAGCCCATGACTTTAAATACACTCTATGTGAAGATGGTTCTCCACACTGTTATGTTGAGCCCTGATCTTCCTGTAGCCAGCTGCCTCCTTTTTAATTCATGTTCAAAACAATTCTTAATTTCATTGCCCAAATTGACTTTGCCCCTGACGTTCTGTATCTAAATATCACCATTACCCATGACTGCTGGGTTCTTATAGATTAATTGAATTCTTATTGGTGTCTTCTATTCATTTTTTATAATGGCCATCTCATTTATTTGATTTGGGGATATTTTGGTCAATTTTTTTTCCTGGTACGGGAAATCAAATTCAGGACCTTGTGCTTGCCAGGCAGGCACTTTTGCCACTAAGCTAAATCCCCAGCCCTCATTTATATGAATTGAACTGAAAAATGCAAATATTTCAGCAGCTATATCACTCTTAACAATTTCAGTTTAGCTGAGGAGCTAGTATATTAGTTATATTAAGAAAGTGATCTGTTAATATTCCTTGTTTAGGTAATTGTTCATGATTGGTGATCATCTTCCTGTTAGGTGAACCACATAATAATAAAAAAAAATCAGCCAGCTTCATTTCTTATAAAAATTTCAAAGGCTTTTTTATTTAAAAAGATGCTTTTCACTAGCTTTTGGGGTTGCAATCACATACTACATTTTAGTCCACTAAAGTTGAGTGCATTTGTTTTTGACTAAAAAGTGACAAATATTAGTGGCTTTTAAAATTTGATGCTACTACTGCAAAATCCTTCATAAACTTATCAGCCAGAAATATCACACAGATCAAAGTGCTTTAATGGGATTTTGAACAATTAATAAAGGTACTCTCTCTGCATAAGCCAGAGCTTCTAGGTCCTCTTTTATAAAGAACTCTGTATCTGAGCAGGAGAGAGATTTTAGAGAAGCAAATTACAGAATGGATAGTTAACAAAATAATCTTTATGTGCATTAGTTATTAGGAGCGTTCTGAAATTAATTTTATCACTACTGTTGCTTTCTATGTTGTATTCCTTTCCCAGCTCATACTTTTGCCTCCTGCCTGGAAGTTGCTACCATCCTGAATTTTATGTTTATCACCCACTTTAAAAAAAAAAAAAAATAGGGCCAGCGAGATGGCTCAGTGGCCTAAAGCACTTGCTTAGGCAAGCTTAGGCGACCGCAGGGACTGTGGTTCGATCCCCGGCACCACATGCTGCGCCAGCCCCACCCCCAGGGCAAGCTGAGCCGGCTATAATATAAAAGAAAAAAAGAAAGAAAAAGATAGTGTGTGCTCCCGAACAGAGTATTGTGTTGGTTAGTTTTGCTTGATTGGGGCCTTTATGAAAATGGCATCATTATGAAGGCTTTCTTTATCCAAATAGGAGTACTGTTTAAGAAGGACTAACTTTCCAGTACAATAGTCCATTGTGATGTTGTTTACGCGCTTGGCTTTTTTACTGCCTTCAATACCATGCAATTTGGTCTTGTGACTGATTAACCAATTAGGAACTGTAAGTATGATATGTAAATGTTACTGTCTGGCTGACAGGGTGATTTATTAGACTTGTGTATTGGTGCAATGTCCCCTGATTCGCTATTTGGGAGGCCCCAAGCCAAACCTAAACCTGAGCGGCAGTGACCAGCTTTTTAAGCAGACTCAGCCACAGCTGAATTTCATTTCATCAAGTGCAATTTTGTTTGCATACCAGCGGTGTCATGCTGATTCTGAAGTGTATTTACCTTTCCTAGGGCTTGGAGGATGCCACCCGCCGACTGCAGGGCCTTTGCTGCCGCTTTCTGGCCTTCTCCTTGTCACGTTCCTACCTTTCCTGCTGTCAGTCAGGTGGAGCTGTCAGCCTCTAGCCAACTTCTCTGCGCTCTTTGAAAGCTCTCTGCAGCTCGCCGGCCTAGGCTGTTTTCTTTGGTCTCAAAGGTGGTTGGGGATGTTTCTCTTCAAAAATATTCTTCAATATTACTATTTTGTCTCCATTTGATTTAGGTAGAAAATGCTACCCATTAGTTTTATAAAAAATATGGAAAAAAGAAAGCACTGACCCTTGGCCATAAATTTGATCTACAAAATTTTTTCAAAAGCACTCACTTTCTTTAGGAAATTGTAGAAGTAAATACTATTTTAGGAAAATGTATTAATTAATGCATTCTGTTTTTTATTTTCATTTATATATTTGGTACAGGGTCTCAAGCCCATAGCTGAGGCCCATAGTGATTCTCCTGTTTTCAGCCTCTCCAGTGTTGGGATTACAGGTGTGTGCCACTATGCCCAGACTCTGTCACCAGCTCAATGTACCCTGGGGGTGGGGCCAGCACAGCATGTGGGACCAGGGTCGAATCCTGGTCCCTGTGCTTGCCAAAGCAGGAAATTAATCTGCTGAGCTATCTCGCCATCCCATACATTAACGTTCACATCTGTCTTTATTCCTTTTATTTTATAAGTCAAGTGATATAATACACCTTCCTATAAAGATTTGTAAGATATCAGTGTAGACAGAAGACTAATATGGTTATACTTAATTTTCTTGTATAATTATAACTCACAATTACAAAATTTTCAAGTTTTGTTTTGCATCACCGTTGTGTACATACCTGAGAGATTATTTTTTCTTAAAATTCTTGCTACCTTCCTTGATGTTAAACTCTTTCCAATGACCCCTGTAGGTAAGTTTATTAAAATGAGATATAGATTACTGCCTACCATGTTCCAAGATTCTGCTTGACAACAAAGTAAGAAAATGATAAGATGAGATAGCACAGAGAGCAGGATACAGGAGACCCTGAGCCCAGTGTAACGAGGTCTTGGCAAGCGTCCCCCATAAAGTGCAGCCTGCAGGTGCGGCCCATGCCATTATTCACGATGCTGTGTGTTTCACGCTTTGTAGGTAATCATGCTGGATTTGTTTTACCCTCTTAGCACAATTGCTAAGGAATTATTGGTTGGAGGAAAAAGGCAAATTGGAAAGCACAAGAAGCGGAAGACGTGTGAGGACCTGGCTTCTCTGTAAACGGGCCTGGGAGAAGCTCTAGATGTGACGCTGCAGCATCCACTTACCGTGACGATAAAACTAACATATCTGAGGAAATTATTTAAACCAGAAGGACGGAAAGCATCCACGAACTAGGAGGAGCACAGATTGTTGCTTTGAGAGCCCTTTGGGTTATTTTTCTAAACATACCTTATGGGAGATGATATAAATTGTCACAGCATTAATTTTAACATGAAAAAATATTCCGATAAAATAATAGTGACCAGTGTTGTTTTTCATCCCCATTAAGTGTGCTTGTATTTAAAAGAGATCTGACATGATAATCTGCATACTAAATTTAGTCAAAAGCACAGATGGGGGCTGGCGAGATGGTTCAGTGGTCTAAAGCGCCTGCTTAGGAAAGCTCAGGCAACTGCAGGGACTGCGGTTCGATCCCCGGCACCACATGCTGCGCCAGCCCCACCACCAGGGTGGGCTGAGCTAGCCACAAAAAAAATAAATAAACGGACAAATAAACAAACACAACAAGCAAACAAATAAATAAAATTAAAAAAATTAAAAAAAAAAAAGCACAGATGGATATAGATGTGTCATATAGCCCTGTTGTTGTTTTTTTTTAAATCAAATCAAAACCAAAATGAAGCAAAGAAAAACTCCACTCATTGTACTATTATTTTTTTAAACATTATCCCAGAGCCTTAAAGCTGTGGTCCCTAACCCTTCTGGCACAGGTACCAGTTTCATAGAGGACAATTTTCCCATGGGGTAGAGGCTGGGGATTATTCAAGCCTACTACTACCTTAGGTGTTTTATTTCCAGCATCACCACCTTAGATTCTCAGAAAGAACTTGTGGCCCAGCTTTCTCACAGCTCGCAATGGGATTTTGCTGCTTTGAGGACCCAAGACCACAGCTGGGCAGGCAGAGGTCATGCGCTGGGGGGCTGACCCCCATTGTACACACAGACAAAGGCTTGCGAACTCACCCGCCACAGCTTCTGCTGTGGGGTCCCCTGCTTCTGACAGGACCTGGGCCAGAAAGTGTCACTGAATTGTACATCTTTGACATAAGAGAAG
>PVKN010037039.1:0-11319 GCA_004027915.1 Capromys pilorides
CTGCAACCGTCATCTTCCAGTAATTTTCCAAAATGACTAACACAAAGGGAAAGAGGAGGTAACCCAGTATATGTTCTCCAGAACTTTTAGAAAACTTGGGGTTGGTCATGTACATGAGAATCTACAAAAAGGGTGATATTGTAAACATCAAGGGAATGAGTGCTGTGCAAAAAGGAATGCCTCACAAATCTTACCATGGCAAAACAGGAAGAGTCTACAGCATTACCTAGCATGCTGTTGGCATGGTTGTAAACAAGTCCGTTAAGAACAAGATACTTGCAGAGGATTAATGTGCATAATGAGCATATTAAGCACTCAAAGAGTTGTGATAGCTTCCTGAGACATGTCAAGGAAAATGATTGGAAAAATGAGGGCAAAGAGAAAGGTATCTGGATTCTACTGAAGCTCCAGCCTGTTCCATTCAGAGAAGCACATTGTATGAGGACCAATAGGAAGGAGCCTGAGTTGTTGGAACTCATTCCCTATGAATTCATGGCATAAACTGGGGATATTGCTCTGCCATTCATCACCTAGTTGGAAGCTTAGAAAGGTCCTGCTTAAATATAGAAAAATCATTGTGTGTTGTAAAGATGGTTTTCTTGTGGTGCCTTTTTATCTCAGAAATGTTTGTAGCAGATTTTTCCCTGTACCTCGTAATTGTATCTAGTCTTTACTTTTCAGTGTTGTTCTTGCTGAAAGATATTGCTGAGGTATTGTGCAGTTGTCTACCCAAGTGTCCCAATATTTATAAAATATTTGTGTTGGCTTGAAGATCCTGCGAATCACCACAGGGATAAATGTATCACAATCAATGAAAGTCCCCACTGTTAAGCAAATGGAGGTCCATTTCAGTTAAATTATTTAAAGCAAAAAAATTAAATTAAATTAAATTTAAATAAAAAGCATATATTTTTATGGAGAATTATTGAAGCTAAAAAGCGTAAAAAGTTTTTAAAAAGAGTATATTTAAATTCTATAGTAGGGGCTGGTGAGATAGCTCAGTGGTCTAAAGCGCCTTCTTGGACAAGTTTAGGCAATCACAGGGACCGCAGTTCAATCCCCAGCACCACATGCTGTGCCAGCCCCACCCCCAGAGCAGGCTGAGCCAGCCACACATAAATTAATAAATTTTTTTAAAAAATCCTATAATATACTTCTAAAGCCAGATATTCTTTAAATTAGAAACTGGTTTCTGCAAAATCCATAGCTTGATGATGTCAAGTAAAATTCTACATGGGAAGTAGTATTCTAAGTGTTCACAAATTTAAAAATTTGAAAAAAGGTCCATGCCGAGATACCAACTGAAAAGAGGAAAAGAAAATTATTTGCAGCAGAAAAGATTTTTAAAATAATCTCACACTAAGGAAAATTTTCCTAAACATAACACAGAACTGAGAAACTACTAAAGAGTTATCTACTTAGTAAAAACTACAAAAACAATATGGAAAAAAAGTGAAGCTAATGGCATGGACCAAGTATCTGACTTCCTCAGCATAGAGCTATCTTCTATAATCCAAGAATATTAGGCAATAAAAATAAACGTAAGATTTAATACAAAATTTAAAATAATGAAAACTTCTGGGAAGGAAGAGAGAAAAGCAAAAGTAAAATCCCATAGAAAGCTTCTAGATCCTAGTAATACGCTATTACTTATTTTTATGTTAAGTGATGGATTCACAGATATTTTGTTATTCTTTAGTCTTGCTGTGTATATGAGTGCATATGTTTGTGTATATCCATGTCTTACTCTATTACTATAGGACAATAATTGACACCAAGTTAGTTCATAATGAAAAGACACTGGTTTGTAGTTCTTGAGGCTGAGAGATACAGGGTCAAGGTCTCAGCACCTACCGAGGTCCATCCTACCTCTCCATCACAGGGCGGAAGGCAAGAAAGAGAGAGGGAGAAAAGGGCTCTCTCGAGACAGCAGAATCAAGCAACTCATGAGGGCAGATACTTCATGGCCCAGCCTCCCTTTAAAGTCTTGCCTCTTAATATTGTTATATTGGTGACTAAGTTTCAAAATGAGTTTTAAAGGGGACAGACATTAAATCGCCTATACACAAAGACATACGTAAGTGCACACATATACAGCCGTGAGTTCCTAAATGGCAGGGACACATTCTGAGAAATACATCACTAGTGGAATTCTGTTTTTTGCAAATAGGAAAGAGCATGTACACACAAACTAGGCTGGCCACAGTGTTACTTACAAACTCATGGGACAACTTTGCATATGTGGTTTGCTGCTGATGGAAATGTCATTATGCGTATGTGACTACCTATGTGCACATGTGTATTCTAAAGATACAGTAACACATGTTAATTCCTTTGGACAAAGATTGTTTGCACTATGGGTGAGTATAAAGAGATCATGGTGAATGAAAATGTATATTGGTGTTTCTGTGGAGAACTATGTCATCTATAAAAATTAAAACGCATATTTTTATTTAGCTTTTCTACTTCGAGGAAATTTACTTTAAATGTATAATTTTACATGTATTTAATGAAATGGCATTATATAAGGTTATTTATTATAACATTATTATAGTGAAAATCTGAAAATGTTACTAAAAGGGAGCCTGGTATATAAAACACACTAGTATGTTTTTCAGTACACATATAGCTATAGTGAAATTAGATAGATAGATCTATATAGATAGATAAATTCCATGACAGACTTTTGAGAAAAATACATAATTAAGTGTGTGCAGGTTTGCATATTTACAGGCTGGAGAAGGATGCTTGGTTGGAGGGGTAGATGTGGGAATTCAAATGATAAATTGTAAAAGCAAGTTTCCACATGGACTTGAAAGTTGGTCATCCAAGCAAATTAAGTGTATCTTGTAATTATACATAGGACAATTCCAATTAGACAAATTGAAACCTTTACAGAGGAAAGGGAATACTCTGAAATTTTCTATATCAAAGTAATTGTAGTTATATTTGGGTGATGGAACTCGAGGGGAATAGTTTATATTTCTTAATTTTCATTATGAGAGCTCATGGACGCTTAGCAACACAGACTTTCAGTGGCTTCATAAGCTATCATGAAGTGTTATTTTGACTTTTTTTTTTCCTTTTGAAACAGGGATGCACTGTGTAGTTCAGGCAGGCCTTGAACTTACTCTGCATCTGAGGTTGAACTTGAACTCTTTTGTGATTTTGCAAAGCTCTTGCCTCAACTTCCCAAGCACTGGGATTATTCTGACAATGTTTGAAATAAGAGAATGTATTAGTTCTTTCTTGCTGTATAGAGAAAATATTAATTTTCTTTCACAGGTCATTCAGCAAAGACTCAAGTCTCACTCCACAGCATGTTGGTAATTTCCAAAAAAGTTATTTTCTCAGCTTATTGGAGCAGCACAATTCTGTTTCTCTCTGGTAGACCAGAATGAGTGCACACTTCTTCAGTGAACTGTTTTTCTTGATGAGAAAGTAAGGTGGCAGTGGTGTTCAAACTGTGTTTTAATTTTTTTCACATTTCATTCTTTTTTAAAAATTTTATTAATTTTAATAAGAAAGAAATGATGAGACAGTTTCAAAACACCTTAGTAGTACAGCCACAATAATTAATATAATGTATATTGTTGTCCTCACAGTAGTTGCTCAGAGTATAAGATATAGACAGGATAATTTTTCTAAACACTATGAAACATTTCTTCTCATTGAACTAAGAGAAAATAGTTGGATGTATATTCCAATATTCCATACTAGTAGTGGATTATTAGCAGTACTGGCAATGTCAGATTTAACACCTGGACTCAGCCTGTTTTCTAAAATCCCCTTCGAGAATAGAGAGAATGTATTTTCATAGCTCACCAAGGACTACAGTGTTATTTGATTTCATCAAATCAAAACCAGAGCCTCAGTGTGTATGTGGGGGTGTCTTAAGTATAGAAAATGATAGCCGAATGTGGAGGAACATGAAATGTTGTAAATGTTCATTGAAATTCTTTTCCAACTGCTCTAAAGTTTGAAAATTTTCAAGATAAAAAAAGCTGAGGTTAAAAGAAAAAAAATGCATCTAGGAAGCTTCCCTTAACACTGAAAAGGTAGACTTCCCTCAGCCCATTCTAGTAACAGGCTATTGCAATATGGTTGGGTAGCAGAACATAAGCCTTTGGTTGGTGCTGTTATAGGGAAGACTACTATTCCTTATCATCTTTCTTTTATCATGTTTTTATCATCATAGTCTTTAAGAATCACCATGACAGCATACTACCTATATCAGTTACCTATTCCTTTATAACAATAGGTCTACCAGCTTAGCACCTTAGTAGAACAAGTATTTATCATCTCAGGGTCAGAAATCAAGAGTCAGACAGATCCTCTACAGATGTTCTACAGACTGAATATTTTATTTGCCACTCCCCCTGAAATATCAAATTGAATCCTAACAGGCAGTGTGACAACAGAAGTGTCTTTGGAAGGTGATGAGCAGGACAACTGTCATCTCACAGTAGAGTCCCAGAGAGCTCTCGTTACCCATCCGTTTGTGGCCATCTCTGTACCAGGAAATCAAGCAAGCCCCCATCAGACAATGAATCCTCCTCCTTGATCTTGGACTTCTCAGTATCTGCATCTGTGAAAACATTTTCTTGTTCTTAGGCCATTAGCTTATGGTCATATTGCTTCCAGCAGTACCAAGAGTATGACAGCTAAATCCAGTGCCAGGCAGGGCTGAATTATCTTTCAAGAAAGGTTTCACTTCTGAACTCACAAGGTGGGTGCAAGCACTCAGTTCCCTACAGGCTCTAGGACAGAGACAGTCAGCTTCTTCCTAGTTCTTAGAACCCTGATCATTGTCCTTGACATGAGGCCCAGCACAAAGGGTGACTCGCCTTGCCAAAGCCAGAAAGGAACAGCTTAGACAGTCAAGCATCACAGTTGCTGAAGCCACAATTTAATACTTCTGTTGTATTTTATGTGTTAAAAGCAAGCCAGACCCCACCCCATGGAAAGGGAGTTGGTTATACAAACATGAACAAGAGAACATGGGCCACTCTACAGATTGTCCCACATGCCTCCAAACAAAAGGAAAAAGGTCCAAAACATCTTGAAAAATTTTGATTCTTCAGTATTTGTAATAGCATTTTATATCTTCTACATAAAATGCCATGCATAAATAGTCAAGGGTTTTCAGACTACTGAATGTGTCCATGTTTAGATAAACAAACTGGTGCTTGCCTTTCTTTCTTTGGCAGACACTTTGTCATTGGACCAATCCTCAGGTTGAAATTAAAATTGGATATAGCAAATTTCAATGGAACCACAAGTTGTTCCATTTCCTTAGAATAAGATCCTTGTTTTCATTCATTTTGCTCCAGGTCGCTTGCTACTTCTGCCTTTTTTGGTGGGGCAGTCCTAGGTGTCCCCAAGAAGATAGTAGACCTTGGTGCCTGTAGGCCAGTGGTGCCGAAACTAGGGCACCTATGTTTCAGCAGGCTGCTTGTCATTATTGAAAGCTCTAAAAATTTTGCCACCGCTGCCCTAGGTCATCTTTACTGCAGCTTTCCAGATAGAGTGAATTTCACAAGATTATTTGACCATGGGACTTTCTTCTTGAATGAAACTCAAGAGTTTACACAGGCATAAACAACAGGTCAACATTTAAAAATTTTTGCTATTATCATTGTATTTTAACTTTTTTTTTTTTCAAAAACTAGATTCGCATTTCTTTTGGATAATGACATGCTGAGGTGACCGTACTGGGTGGTATGTCTCCAGCCAACAGCATTTCTGTGGTGTGGAAAGGTTCACTCTGGTCAGAGGGCTCCTGCCTCATTCCTTGCTCCTCCACCCATAGGATTCCAATTTCCTCTTTGGAACTCTGTGACTCAGTGCAGTCAGGCAGTCAGCATCACCTGAGGGCCTTTCCCTTTCAGGTCCCATTTCACACCTGCGTAATCAGTCAGCATTTTAATGGGCATCTCGGTGATCTCATTGCACATTCATGTTTGAGAGCCTCTAACTGCTTCCTCTTCTTTAGTTACTGCACACCAATGCACAACTTTATATTCCGATGCTGAACTGATAAATTTCCTACTCACACTGCTTTTTGCTTATTCCCAACTATATGGGAATAAGACTTTTGTCTACTTGAACTGCTTTGGATCATCACCTACACATTCCTAGCTAACTCAGGCTTCTGCTCAGAAGCCCCTTTGATCCCGTTAAGGAAACCTCTTAGCAGCCGTCCTTCCTCTCACCACCCCGAGAATAGTGTGGGGTGAGCATTTCTCCTCTGTATTCCGCTTATTATTTGTATGTAATGTTTCAGGACCGCAAGCTATGTGATTATAAATAGTCAAAATTCTCTTGAGAACAGTGAGTGCTTTAGTGTTTAAATTAATTTTAATGGATATATAAAAACAAACATTATACATATAATTGGACTAACACAATATGTTGATATATGTTTATGTTGTATAATGCTTAAGTTGGGTTACACATGTCTCTTCTCCAACATTTTTTATTTCTGCATCATAAAGACTGCTCAGATACTTTCACTGAGCTTTTTGTAGTGACTAATTTGAAATATATTGTTATCTACCATCACTCTGCTGAGCAGTGGTGCTCCAGAAGTTTTTCTGCCTGTCAAACTGGAAGGGAACTCCCACTCATCAGACTACCTCAGCTCTGTGCAGAGCGTGTGAGTAGTGTGCACCCAGCCTGGGTTGGATCCTCTCAAAATAAGTAAATACATAAACAGAAAACTAAAGAAAGCAAGACATGAGTGTCGCATTACTCACTTTTTCTAGCATTAAGCTCCGTAGTAGTTTGAATATAAAACCCCTAAAAAATATAACTGCGGCCTAATTCTGAAACCTTAAGAGTATGACCTGAGAAGGTTGGTAATGCCAAGATAGAGTATTTGTCAGACTCACAAAACTGAAGCAAAAATATAAAAAGAGGGAGCTCATGCCTGCCTGTCTCAGATGAATACTATTGTAATATGTTATGGTTTGTGTCTAGTTGTCCCCCCAAAGCCTCATGCAGTCATGGGGTGGGGACTTCTAGAGATTGAGATTAACTCATGATCCACTGGGATTATGAGTTATCCAAAGATTGGATTATGGGTCTGACTACTGCTGGAATTATGGATGTGGCCTGAGGCAGATAGCCCGATGTAGACTGAATGTAATATGAAGAGAGACAGAGAAACAGACTCTCTTTCTGTTGTCATTGTTGGCCTGTTGCCATTGTTACTGTTCTGCTGTCATGAACTGCTGCTCTCTGCCATGCGCCAATCTGCCTTGGAGCTAGACAAGTATGGACTGAAACCTCCAGTAACTTTGAGCTAAATAAACCTTTCCTTCCTTCATTTTGGGTGTCAGGTAGTTGTCCCAGCAACCAGAGAAGAGTAACTGAGACAGAATTCTACAAGAGAGTCTCCCTTTTGTTAATAGTACTGAGAATTGAATGCAGGGAGCCAGGCATGGTGGTGCATGCCTATAATTTCAGCACTTGGGAGGCTGAGACGGGAGTATCAGTGTGAGTTCGAGACCAGCCTGGGTTACAAAAGTGAGTTCAAGTCCAGCCTGAACTGCATAGCGAGACCCTGTCTCTAAAAGACAAAAGAGAGAGAGAGAGACAGACAAAGAGATACACAGAGAGATAGACAGAGAGAGAGAAAGAGAGAGTTGAATGCAAGGACATCCCATTTGCAGACTTGTTTTTATTTTTTAAAAAATTTGAGCCAGGAAAATCGCTAAATTGCCCATGGTGGGCATGGATCTGTGATCCTCCTGTCTCAGCTTCCCAGAGTTCTGGAAGTTCAGGCATCATATTCCTTTCTGCTCTAGGTGAATCCATACTTTGCTTGCTCCCATGTATGCATAGGTTTAGCAAACAAACTTTGCCTTTAACTTTATCAGTGCAGCACCTCAGAACAGGCAGTTTGCACAGAACTCTGGACTGCAGTTTCATCTCTCCCAGTGACTTGATCACAAACTCCTGACACAGGTTTCCAAGGTGTTAAACTTTATGTCTAAGTGACCCATAAATCTTTCCCCTTTTGCCTTTAAAACCTTCCCTTGCCTCCTTGAGGCCTGTCCATCATTTACTGGAACATGCTCATTCCCACTTTAGAATAGCTTCTGTGCTTGTATCAGTTAATTAATCTTTAGAGAATCTCTCTAATTTTTAATTTAGGTGGCAGACATTGCTTGATTAATAAGGCCTTTGGATATTTAATTGAGGCAGAGTTCTTATTAGAGATTCTCCTGGGCTGTGACCTGGATACTCCACCAAAGATAGATATCCTAGCTGAGCATGGTGGCGCAGGCCTATAATCCCAGAATTTGGAGGCTGAGGCAGGAGGATCAGTGCGAGTTCAAGACCAATCTGGGCCACAAAAGTGAGCTCAAGGCCAGCCTAAACTGCACAGCGAGACCTTGTCTCAAAAAGATAAAAAAAAAAAATGTCCTTACAGGAGAGGATGAAGAAGAAAAGACCATGTGACGATAAAGTAGAGACTGCTATAACTGTTGCCCTAAGCAACTCCTGGAGCCACCAGAAGATAGGAGAAACAGGATTCTTCTCAAGACTCCTGATTTCAGAGTGATTCTCACATGTGCTGTCTTATTTCTTTCCATATATGACCCTGAGGGGTCCAAGGTAGCCTCATATGACACCTTAGGAAAGATCTTCTTTCCCAAGAAATAAATGAAATCAACCTCCCATCCAGATGTTAAGGGATGCTAAGACAATCAAGGATTTAGACCGAATCACCTGAAATAGCTAGATTAGCAGCATAAGCAGTGCTCATCAAAGCCTGTTTAGGTTCTTTGCCACCCTGAGCTCACCAATCCCAAACTGCCAAGTGATAAATTTTTCCCTGCCTCTAGCCGCTCTCTGCCTTCTAGACGCCATCCTGAATATCATCAGGGTAAGCTCCATGACTTCACAGATACCCTTATTTTAGACCGTATTTAGATACTCCCAGTATATGCCCATTATTGCTGTAATCCTAATAAATCTATTACTTCCCAACAGTCTAGGCATAGGAGTAGGTGGTCAGTGCAGTTCTAAGAAACCACAAACAAAGGAATCCTCCCTCTCCTGCTTCAGATAGTCTTGTTTGGAGGAAAGCAATGACTAGACCACTGCTATCAATGTGTAATCAGTATGACCAGTGATAGATCATAGGGCAAAGTGCTGGCGATAGTGGCTGGGAAGAATGAATGGAGGATCAGGTGGCTGGAAAGACTGTGGATCTGTCCTCAGTGTGACACGTGGTGCCAGCCTCAGGTTCACCAAACCACCAGTCCTCCAACCCTCTTATGAATGCCTTAGAGTTGCACTGTGCTTTGCGGTGATGGAGATGGATTGGCAAGGAAAACAGACACGTCTGTGGAATGGCAGAGGCATGCGCCATTCCTGATGTTCCCAAGCCTTTTTGATAAATAGTAGAAAAATTCCATTGAAGTGGCCTCAGAGTAAAAGGAAAGGTGCATTTTCTATTCCAGCTGTCCCTACAACTTTTTTTCAGTTTTTATTTTTCACTGTTTAATGATTATGCTCTTCATAGGTTGTCACCCTATATTTGTGTACTTATATGAACATTCTACATAAAATCTCTATAATAATCTTAATCCTTTTCATTCTTTTCACTTCCTCTTCTTCCTACCTTCCTGCAAATTTAGCTCCCCTTCCCTTTTACAGAAACTATATCTCCCCCCTTTTCTATTATCTGTCTTGTGTCTTGCTCTTTGCTTATATATTGAGTTTTTCTTTTTTTTTTTTTTTTTGTCGGGACCAGAGTTTGAACTCACGACCTTGCAATTGCCAGGCAGGCACTCGTGCCATGTTATACCCCCAGCCCCAATATTGAGTTTTTCAAATAAGAGAAAATATGGTAGGACCATCAAGATAGCTCAGTGGTCTGACGCATCTGCTTACACAAGCTTAGACAACTGCAGGAACTATGGTTCGATCCCAGGCACCACATGCTGTGCCACCCCCACCCCCAGGGCAGGCTGAGCCAGCCATAACATAAATAAATAAAGTTTAAAAAAAGAAAGAAAGAAAATGTGATATTTAAGCTGTGCATCATGAGCCAAAGTCATGATGTATTGCAAAAACTTAATGTTAAGCTGAACTGTAGAAACTTTATATGGAATGTTCATATAAGTGTACAAAAATAGGGTGACAACAGACATAACAATGATATACCATATATTTCCAGAAGGTGGAAGAAAAAAAGATTTTGAATATTTTCACGTGAAGAAAGGACAAATGTTTACAGAGACAGATGCTTACCTCAACTGAAGCATCCCACTATTTATACAGGTACTGAAATCTCACATAAGGGCTAAACACAGCTCAGTGGTAGGACACTGATCCAGCATACGTGAAGTGTTGGTTCAATGCCTAGTACTGCAAAAATATAACAAAACCAAAAGAAAAATCTGAAATAAAGTAAAAATACTTCACATGATTTTTTATGTTTCATTTAACAATAAAATTAAAAATACTCATGCACAATGTTTTTTTTTTGTTTGTTTGTTTGGTTGTTTTTTTTTGGTGGGACTGGGGTTTGAACTCCTGACCTTATACTTGCCAGGCAGGCACTTGTGCCATGGAGCTATCTCCCCAGTTCCTCCACAATGTATTTTTATCTTTCTATTCATAGAAATTTTACAGACTAGCACAAAACCTTTTACCCTGAGGGCAAAAAACCATCTATTCTCAGATTTATTGTTGCCAGTTTCTCATTGTATTGTGTTCTTGAGAGATCCTGGGCCACAAAAGATTGCACAATTTATTTAGCAGTGATGACCAGCTTATTTCATTAAATATTTGAAATAATCCTCACCTATCTACATGTAAACTATCTTGTTGCACAGCTATCAACCTGGCCGACCGTAACCTAGCAAGCACAAGTTTTCAGTGAGACACAAGTTAAAGGAAACATTTCAGTATTGCTAGAGGACAAAATCATTCAATGGGTTACTTAGCACTGGCCTCTGAACCAAATTCCACCCGGAAAATCTCCAGATCTCTCTCCTTTTAAGTATGTTGTTGTAAGAATAATTTTCTGCATTGGACTTTTTCATTTTGTTATGTCTCCCTTAACAGCCAACTTCTGCAAGCCTTCTGCAGTTGAAATAGCTTATTGATTTATTTTTACCAAATTTTCACTTTATTTGATCAAGATTTAAGCTTGTCGGAAGAGCTCCTGGGGCTTTCACTATCTTCCTTCCCTTGCCTTACTTTTTCTTATCTTCTTCCCTAAGTCAGCGAGATTTCTTCAACTTTGAAAGTATAGACATTTTCTTATGCAAGCCAAAGATTTTGTAACATTTCATT
>PVKN010037040.1:0-11321 GCA_004027915.1 Capromys pilorides
CAACTTCAATTCTATTTTAAAAGCAACAAAATCCTGGGGAAATATTTAGTAATCAATTAATTGGTTCTCTGCATTGTTCAAAACTATTAGTAGGGATTCTAAGAGTATGCACAACTTCAGTATGTTCTGTCACACAGTTTCCATTTTGGTAGTCACATCTGCACATATAAGGATCATTAACTTCCTAAGAATAACATATTTTGTGACAACTGCTAAGTTGAGTTCTGATACCCTAAAGCCATATAACTATGAGCTAGGATATGGATTCCTATAAAAAAGCAATTTCTTTTCAATTATTTATGAAGAGCATGGTCAAAGTGACAAAAATGTTTGAAAAGTTCTGCAATTTTTAGCTACTAAATATGCAGTGACAGTAGATGACTCACCTTTATTCAACCTGAGATATTTTATATCATAGATTAAAAACAGTCCTTAGTCAACATTCCTGACCACATAATGAAATAACTCTCCAATTCTCTGGTATCTACTGCTTTAGAATAAATAGGACAGTTTAATTCCCCTCTTTCTGAGCAAAATGGTCCAGCTTCATTTAACATACAAACCACTAGTCAAATTTAGTTAGCAACTTTATCTTCCTGCTCAAATGATTCCCACTACACACCAACTGGTTTCTGCTTCTCCTAAATGGTTTTACAATTCACATTTCCCAAAGCTAGTTTCCTTGGACAACTCATGAACTCATTCTATAAATCTTAGTACTTGTCTGGCAAAGTTCTCAAAAATGGGAACCAAATTTATCCCAAACTGTACCAGACTTGTGGCTGCTGGCACTTCCAATTCTAAAGGATGTTGTAGCATAATTCCATCAGGAGATACTGTGATCAAATGAATGCCAAGAAAAAAGGCTAACATGTTGCTATTTTTGCATATTTTCAATTTGTCTATTTAGGTACAAACTCATAAAGCAACGTGGCCTTAATTACAAAGCAAAGACATGATCCAAGGTTAACAAACAGCATTTGGACACACTTGGGACCTACCTGAACAGAGTTTATTGGGGTCTTCTTATACATAGTAGGTTCAATAGAACTTGGTCAATAAAATATCTCAGTGTGTCTGACTCGCTCAGTTTGCTTATCTTTCACATTTCAAAAGTCACATCATGAATTCCATAATTTAACTATTAAAGAAATTATAGACTATTTTGGACACATCTTTGAAGATAAGCATGAAAGAAGTTAACTAAGTAAAATGAGATCCAATTAAGGCTATCTTACGTGATCTTTTATCCTTAAAAGTCCTGGACTTGGCAGGAAACAGTAGCCTGTCTTTTGAATTTGACTTTGTTTTTTTTTTTTTCTCGTTTCTTCTTGGGAAACAGGAATTTTTCATATAAAAGAAAACAATTGTAATCTTAAATTTTGGTTTGTTATGAATGAAGAATGATTTTTGTTACTGACAAGAATCATGTATAGACAATTTTTCATAGGAGAAAAAAGCAGTCTCACTAGAAATTTCCTACAGAACTTCTAAATTTTGCTTAATGAATGTATTTCAATTATGTAATGAATTAAGGCAAAACATCTTGTTTCTTCTGGCTTTGAGGGAGAGCCAAAGGTCTTACAATAACATCAGTGGTGAATAAAGTAGATTAGGACCCACTGTAAGTGTTCTGCAAGTGCTCCTGACTGTGGGACAGCACTCAGCAGTAGCATTCACTGTAATTTGTTTTTCATGAAATCTCACAAAGATGTTCTCTAAAGATGACTTCCAGAATTCATTAAGAGAGTGGCAAGAAAGATGGGGTAACAGTGAATGAAGTGAGGGTGAATATTTTGAAGGGGGATTGATGACATATCTTTTAATGTAGTGTTGGTTGTCCTTCAACACCTCACCTGTTTGTTCTTCCATCATTTTATCAAATCTTTTCTTGTTGGGCCAGCAAGATAGCTCAGTAGACTAAGTATCTGCTTAAGCAAGCACAGGGATCAGGGTTCAATCTCCAGCACTGCATACCACAGGAACCCCACTCCCAGGCATGCTGAGCAGGCAATGGAGATCAGGCATACTGATGCATGCCTATAATACCAGCTCTGGGGAGTCTGAAGACAGGAGGATCACTACAAGTGTGAGTTGCGTACTGAGACCCTTTGCCAAATACATTTTAAGACATTTGTTTCTTGTCAAGGATATAATAACATCAATAAACTTTATTAAAATTCTTATTAGATATTAATACTACTATATTGTTTGCATTGAAATATTACTCATGAAATTTGTCTTACAAGAATATTTTGAGAGGCTGGCGAGATGGCTCAGCAGTCTAAAGTACTTGCTTAGGAAAGCTTAAGTAACTGCAGAGACCACAGTTTGACCCCTGACACCACATGCTGCACCAGCCCCATCTCCAGGGCAGGCTGAGCTGGCCATAATATAAAAAACAAAATTTTTTTTTGAATTTTCTTCTATCTACAATTGTGTGATTTCAGACTTCCTGGTTGTTTGTTCACCTGAGCTACTCTGAAACATTGCTGCTCCATGGAGTTGAATTCTGACAAATTCATCTGCTGACTGTATGGTTCTCTTAGACAAGATCTTCATTCTCAGGGCTATAGATCAGTTTCAGTCCATGGCCTGTGCAGATCTAGGCTGCAGTAGTTAAGTATTGGGCGAGCGAGTTAAGCTGTACCTGTATCTGCAGACACTCCCTGTTGCTCTGATTACCTGCTGTGCTACCCTTCCTGTCAGACTGGTGAATGCATTAGATTCTCAGGTGAGCACAAACCCTACTGCAAACTGTAAATGCAAGGGATCAAGCTTGTAAGAGTCATCATCATCACCTGATGATGTGAAGTGAAGCTGAGGAAGTGATGTCAGCACTGGGGACTGGCCACAAACAGATCAGTATTTACAGTATTTGAAGAAGGGCCATAACAAATCCAATTGCTTATAGACCCAGATCAGAACCAATCAGCGAGTGGCAAGTGAAAATCAAACAGTATCTTATGGTAGGCTTTAAATCAGAATTCAATGCTTATTTTAATTTGTGTGTGGCCTGACAGCTATGTTCTTTGTCACTTTCATCTGCACCTCTTGGATGTACTGCATACTCCTCTCAGTCACAGTCCTGGTAGGCCCCGAAGTTAACCATAGTCAAAACCAAGTAAAAACTTCTTTGAAAGGGGCAAAGACTCAATGATGAGACAGCAGAAGACATTAATACTCAAAAGCTGCATTGAAAAAAAATATGAAGGAGTCCTACTTAATGTTCAAGTTCATTGCCATGGGTGATTCACATCATCCATGCCTGTTTGATATGACATGTGGTGATCAGCTATCCAAGAAAGCCATGAAACTTTCAAAACTGCTTTGCCACATGGAGACCAAGCATCTTCCATGAAAAGACAAGTCTTTGGCATTTTGTTTTTTTTTTAATGTGAACATAAAGAACAGAAGCAATTCCTGAAGACCACCACTTCATCAAATGTGTCTGAACTGAGCACATGTTTCTTAGTGGCTACCTACATTGCTAATGGTAAAAAGCACTTTACTATTGGTGAAGAGTTAATCCTGTTGGTGGTAAAGCCATATAACATGAGCCTTTGTGACAGGCAGAAGTTTAAAAAGGTGACATGTGTTTCCCTTTTGGCTGTCACTAGATGAACTGATGAAATAGCAAAGAGTGAGTCATAGTGGAATGCAGTCCAAGTTGATGAGTGTACCTATGCTCACAACAGGCAACAGTGCTTGTTTTTATACGGTGCATTTTTCTTCTTTAACTTTGTATTTTTGTCAGTATATATTTGTCACATATTGATTATGTTTGTGCTGTGGAATTTGCACCTGTACCTAATATCTTGGTTCTTCTCTTTTGTTCCATTCTGTATATTTTTCAAGAGGGTGTAACTGTAGATAGTCATGTCCATTTTTTTTCACCAATCACCACCACAACTACAGTACTATTTATGTCTTTTAACAATTACATACCAGAAAACTAAACTGATATTATGCTTTGACATATGGACAGAGAGGCCACTCTCATGACTGGATGTTATTTTGGTTTCCCTATTTAAGTCAAAGAGGTAGTTTTGCAATGTGAGACATGGAAATTATAATGAATACAAACTAAATGTCCCCATCGTTTCTTCTCAATTCTCTCTCATACCTCACTAGTCATATAACTACTTTTCATGTAGAAAATATTTTGGAAAACTCTTGAATACATTATTTCCCCATGAGATTTATTCAGTGTTATACTTGATAGTATGTTCCCTAAAGTCTCACAAGCTCATCAACAAAGCTTTTGAAAGGTCAGTGGATTATGGTGATATGAAGCTGACTTGATCTTAGGACTTAGGTATGGCAGCAGAGGTGGGGCGCTAGGGGAAGAGCTGGAAGGCTGCCTCTCCATTTTGCCATTCTTCACTTTGCTCTGCTGCCTGACTGACACTGCAAGAGCAGATTTCTTCTAGTCAGATCCTTCCCCAGTATTTCCCTGTCTTGGAGCCAGCAAATTACTAATGAAAATGTGAGCACAAATAGATCCGCCCTTCGTATGTTGTGGGTATCAGGTATTTTGTCCCAGTGAACGGGAAAATGATTAAGACAACCAATCACTCAAGACTTCTAATTTTACTCTTTATGTTATCTTTTTGATTTATTTGCTTCAAAGAATAACTAGTGAGCTGATACACATAACAACCAATGCCACCAGCCCTGCAAAACTTTGACTCTATAATACTGTGGATAAAAATTTGCATTTCTAGCAAAAGTGACATGCTTTTGTATGATGTACAAGAGTCAAGCATCCTAGCAGCCTGTACACAGGGAGTGGACAATCACTAAAGAATAAAATGGGAATTAATAATGCTGTTAGCATATGACATCTCCTTCACTGTGAAAATAGTCTCATAACTTACAGTAATTTGCTATGTTTAGAAAGTGTAGAAACAAGAATATGGTACTGATTCCACTATTTTAGCTAATATTTTCATAAGTTCTTCCTTGAATGAATCAAAAAAGTCTTTTCCTTCTTGTTTCAAGTTTTATTTTTATACTATCACACAGAAGAATAATGCTTTGTCTTTCATCCAAATGTATGAATTCTGATAAAGATAATAAAATGATGGCTGTCACTTGTACTTAAGAAGTGTGTTTCACACAAGAGCTCAAACAGTAGAGATAAACACCAGATGACTTGTTGCTATCCGCAAGTGAAAATGAAACGTATCTTAAAAGACAACTTTCGGGTATACTAAATGCTGGCTACTGCTTTAAGACAGTATTCACATACTTTTCATTATAACCCACAAAAAGACATTGTTATTATTACTTACAAGGAAACTGACATATGGGGAAGCAACGACTTACAGTCTGGTACTGCTGTTGCTCACACTGTGCATTCACTATGCCTTAGTAAGGGCTTCATGAAAAAATTCTTTGGTTGTTTTCTTCTTTACCTTCTATGATAACACTGGCCTTGTCACATCCAATGACTTGGCTTTCTGAGATTAACCTCAGAAAAAACTACAGTTAAACCACTTGCAAAACAAAGATAATCTTTATTCTAAGATCAACAACAAGAAATGACAGTGGATATATGTTTAAAAGCCTCTTGAAGTTACAATCATTACTCAGATACAAAGTTTCATTAACTATAGGCTTTTAGCTTTCAAACTGAAAATTCATTAAACATAATTTTTTGTTCTTATGCTTTGAAGATGTTTCTTTTACCCAAATATCAAATTTGCCAAAGTATGTGGTAAATTAAATGATGAATTGTAAGAAGAAAACATAGCACCTGAACACCCTCTCTCTAGATACAGTGATTTTTGTGACTATTTGGAAAAAATCCAAGGCATTTGGTTCTAGGTTATATATTTCACAACAATCTTATGCATTATATAAAAGATTAGTGGCTGCACTTCTGGAGTCATTCACTATGTCTGAGTTTACATAGCAACTATTAAGAGTATATAGAATGACATAAAAAGCAAAATGATACACAAAAATTACCCCTGAAATAATAGAGATAGAAAAACTCCTGGAATTGATTAACTGGATATAGCTGGTTATAAAATGTGAATGCATGAATATTCTGTAGAAATAAGCTTTAGTGCAAACCCTCGGTGTTTAGACTTATTTTGTATGACAGTTTACGCAGAAATTAAGATAACAAGTTTTAGAAGATAGAGACAATATGGAGAAGTAATTAATGTAGTAACACTTTTGGGGAAACAAACGTGTACAAGATACTCAGAATGATAATGCAGGGTCTGTAATGCACTTGCATCCTGTTGCACATACAGACCGGGTAGTGAGTTACTCAAACTTGTCACAGTTTTTCCCTCATTGTGAGCTGAGGGACCTCATGGTGTTCCCTTCAAAGAAGTGGTGAGAAAGAAACAAATTATAAGAAAACTGGTTATTTTGCACAGTGCCTGGAATTTGGTCACTATCCAGTATATTCCATCTATTTAAAAAAGGCTTCTCTAGTTGCTGCTATTACCACTGGTTGTAGGTACTAGGTAAATTCCCACTTGCTTCATGTCAGGGCTGGGGTCAAATGGATTCCAGCCTTCTAACTTTCAAAAGTTGGGCCAGTGAAATAGTTCAGTGGACTAAGAACCTGCTTAGGCAAGCGCAGGGACCGGGGTTCAATCCACGGTATCACATGCTGTGTCAGCCCCACCCAAGGGTGTGCTGAGCTGGCCACCAAAACTGGAGATGGTGGTGCATGCCTATAATCCCAGTGCTGGGGAGGCTGAGACAGGAGGGTCACTATAATTCTGAGCTGTGTAGTGATGGCCTGTACCAAATGCATAAAAAAAATCTCAAAAGTTTCATGCACTGCTGGAACATTCACTTCACACCATTCTCTTTCTCCTTTCTCTCTCTCTTTCTCTGTCTCTCTTAAAAACAGTAAAATAAATTAAAAATGATATGAGTTTCACTAAACAAAATGATACAGATTCAGCAATGATTGCTATATTGCATAATGTTGTCTTCAAATTAGTTGTTTAGGTTACCACATATAACAATGCAAAAGTATTTAAAAATGTTGTAAGAAAAAAAAATTTTTTTGAGACAAGGTCCCACTATGCAGTTCAGGTTGGATTTTGTAACCCCCAGGTTGGTCTTGAACTCAGAAATCCTCCTGGCTCAACCTTCTGAGGGCTCGGATTGCAGGCATGCACCACTGTGTATGGTTCAGGGCTCAGACAGTATGTGAGTGGGGATCCAGGGTCATGCCTGGATGGCATGTGGTGCCAGGGATCAAACTTGGGTCCTTGTGCTTGCCAGGCAGGTGCTTATGCCTCTGAGAAATTTCTGCAGCCCCAGTTATAAGAATTTAAAACGAGAAAAAAATTAAACATTCACTGTTTCTTTCAGTAAATCAGCAGAATCAGCAGTATAATTATACAAGACATCCTGTATACTATGCATAAATATATCACTTTCCCTTCCTTCTTTCTTTCTCTTCTCCTTTCCCCCATCCCAGTTGTTCTTTCCCTTTGAACAGATTCTTTGTCTTTCACAGTATCTATTGTACCTTCCAGATTTTATTTACTCCTTCAGGTTCTCACTCTACTGAGAGAAGACATTGTTTGAGGCAGTAGAATTTAGGAGCTAGGGTTTGGGGTTTATGTCATCCTACTTGGAATTAAATCTTACATTGGAGACTTTGTAAGTGCATGTTCCTAATTAAATTTCTTAATGCTTTTTCTCTATTTTATTTAAAAAGGTCAAAATAAAATCTAAATTTTATTGACTATATGAATTGTAAAATTTCCATGATACATTTCACAAATATACTCAGGATAGTTTATGAGATATTGTCAGAGTTCAATAAATAAATAAAACCAGTCCCAGCCTAATAGTCTAGCATTCTCTCTTTCAGTGAATTGTAAAAGCAGTAAAACAGCTCTCTAATACAACAAGCAGAGGCCTGTGCTGTGCCTTCATCAGTCGTACCACTGTTCTTGTGATAAGCCCTGAACTAAAAACTCTTGCTAATCTTAGTTAATCTTACAAGAGATAACTATAACTGTACAAAGTGGGAGTAACTATGGGACACATGCAGGGATTTCCTATCTGGGCTCCTGGAGTAAGAAAACTAGGGCAGCTGGCAAACACCCAGGGTGTAGTTCCTCTTTGGAGACCACCCCTGCCTCTGACAGCACTGTGGCCGCTGGTACCTGCAGCCAATTCTAGCTCTGTGTTTGTAAGCCTAGTGTGGATCGGCAGACTCACATATCTTCAGTGTACACCATGCTAGAACACTTCTTGGCCTAAACAGAGCTTTTCTTGGATCCATTTCCTTCTCCAGCTAGTGCACTTTCCCTGTTACTTTTGGCAGCCAGAAGTTCTAATGCTGTCCCCAGGAGGCCTCCCACTGCATTACCCAGTCTACTATAATCTGGTTCCAAATCTCAACATTTCAGGGAAACCAAACTGTGAATACTACCAAATTACTCAAGTCAATTTTATTAGATATCAGTAACACTTTCTGGAGCTTTTTTCCACAAGCTCCTTTTCAGTATCCTGGGATTTATGACCACACTACAAATATTTGGCTTTATTCTCTGCCGTCAAAAGCCACCACACATTTTAGAGGAGGGGAAGGGCCAATAACACAAACTCTCTGAGTTTCACATCTCTGGTTTCTCCTCCTCCAGGAAATCTCTAAATGCAGTTGCTCCAGATAAAGTGCTTGTTTCCACAGAACAATCATAAGTGGAAATGTAAAACACAAATATCATAGCATTGGAATGCAGAGCCTTTGGCAGGTAACTGAGCTCAGAGGAGGTCATAAGAGTGGTGTGCCTAGGACAGGATCAGTGTCCATATAGGACCCGAGCTGACTTGTGAGTACCTGCTCTGTGAACATCCTGCAAGAAGATATTGTCCATAAGCTAGGATGTTCTGGAACTTGCAAAGCTCCAGAACAATTAAAAGTAAGCTTCTGTTAAAGCCATTCAGTCAGTTGTCATGGCAACACACGCTGACTAGAATATCTGGAAATTGTTCATTACAGAGACCCTCATCTCTTCTTTCCCTATTTTCTCCAGGCCTTTTTATCCAACTCCATAACTTAAGCTCTGTTCATTATAAGAGTGTTTGAAATGTCTTACCTTTTTCAGCTTTTATTTTCTGTTAGTACTTCTTAAAAGTTCTCCTCTGATCTCCAGATTTTTATAACAATATGATTATCTAACATTTCACTGCACACATCTCAGACAACTTAAAACTTATCAGTTTAAAAATTAACTTCTCTTTTTATTACCTGCAATGTTTTCTTTGTTTTTTTTGTTTTTCTTTTTGTTTTTTTTGCGGTACCAGAGATTGAACTCAGGACCTTACACTTGCCAAGCAAGTGCTTACTCCACTGAGCTATCTCCCCAGTCCCCGCAATGTTTTTTTTTTTAAATCTCTCAATCTTTTTTTTTTTTAAAGTTTTCTTAATCTTTGTTTTTTTTAAACCTCATTTAATTATTTATTTGTGTTCTGGCTGGCTCAGCCTGCCCTACGGGTGGGGCTGGCATAGCATGTGGTGCTGGGGGATTGAACCGTAGTCCCTGTGGCTGCCCAAGTTTGCCCAAGCAGGCACTCTAGACCACTGAGCCATCTCAACCTTACCTGTATTTCAAAAAATCTCTAACACTCACCAAGACCAAAAGCAGCAAATCTGCTGGTCATTCTTGGCTTTTTACTCTTCCTCAATCCTCATGTGCTATTGCTCAATAAATTTATCTTTCAGTCAATGTTCACATCAACCCAAAATATGGTACCTTCTTTACAACATCACTGTATCTTCTGGTCCAGTTCATCATCCCTCACATATCTTAAAATACACTCCTTGCTCTGAATCCATTTGCTTCCTTTTCCCTCCCTTCCAATTGCTGATGCAGATTTATCTGTCAAACATGGGTCATTTTCATCATTAATCAATATCTTTTAAATAAAACTCCAATTCTTCCTTTCTGTGTCCTACCAATCCAAGCATAGGCTTATCTTGCCATAGGCTTATCTTCATTGTGAACACAATCATGGCCTCCTTGTGCCAGTCAGGCCCTGGTTGTTTTCAGTACCACTGTGCATCAGATTCTGTCTCTCACATGACATTGCTTCTCAGAATGCTCTTCCTCCTTTGCAAAGTGGTTCCATCTTTGTCCTTGGAAGTGTAGCCTGAGTGTCACCTGCTTACAGAGGCATTGTCCACTTCATTGACATTGGTTCACTTTGGTAGGGTTAGGGTTATGGGTCCATTAAGATTTAGAGTTACAGGTACAGTCAGGGTTAGGTTTGGGTCTCTCCTCACCTATTTCTTCATAGAATAAAAAGCATTAATTTATAGCTATTTGTTGTTTTTTTTGTTTGTTGCCTATATTTCTTATTCTACTGTAAAATATACAGGGGTATGGTCTTGTCTTTTGTGTTCACTAATTCATGGTAGCATCTGGCACTTTCCTTGGACTTTTAGCACTCAGTACCTTGGAAAGAATCTCATCACATGTAGATCTTACCATAGTAGCAAAATAGGATTACCAGTACAGATGCACACACATAATGAAAAACACGCACAACATGTATTTCCAGATGTGACTGAAACAGACATTTAAGGACACGTAGGCCACAATCATCATGACACCAAAGATGCGCTACATTAACAATGAGAAAAAGTATAGCTTAGTGGACTAAGTGCCTCCTTAGGCAAGCACAGGGACCTGGGTTTGATCCCCAGAACCACAGGCTGTGCAAACCCCACCCCTGGGCGTGCTGAGCTGGCCACCGAGAGCCAGCGTGGTAGTGCATGACTATAATCCAAGTTCTGGGGAGGCTGAAAACAGGAGGATCATTAGGAGTCTGAGCTGTGAAGTGAGACTCTATACTAAATACATAAGCAAAAAGAAACATGGTAGATTGTGAGTATTTAAATAAAATATATTATAGTACATAAAAGATACACTGCCAGTAATTTGATTAAAATTGATCAAAATTCCTTGCTTTGAACACATTTATCCAATTATGGTTGGCAATGAGTCCTTTGCTGTAAATATTTTGTTTGTTTGTTTGAGACAGGGTCTCACCTTGCAATAAAGGTGGGCCTTGAAATTAGGGCAATTCTCCTGCCTCAGCCTCCTGAGTGCTGGGATTACAGCTGTGAGCATCCTGCCCAACTCCTGAATAATTTTTAAATGTCAGTGAATATTTGATGATTCTACAAATAATTAGGTACAATATATTAATTATATATTGCAGAAAGTTTTCACGCTATTAGCATTCATGGAATTTTTAATATTAAACATCATTGCTATGCATGTTGTTATGCAAAAATGTTGTGGGTTTGCCAGAAAACA
>PVKN010037041.1:0-11316 GCA_004027915.1 Capromys pilorides
TAATTTCAACATTTAGGAACCTCTCATCTTCATCATGCTTTTCAAAAAACAGGTCCATGTGGTAACTGAGGAAGAGGCAGCAGCTAGCACGTATGCAATGCACCAGGTAAGCTTGCTTAAAAATTACTATCACTGTAGAGTTTGGTATCAGCATTGTCCTGAAAAAACAAAACGTTGACAAGATTCTCCCTTTTAGTAACTTAAATTGTCACTTATTACAAATCACTTAGTGTATAGGTCTACAAATTTTCATAAATATACAGGCATGACCACCTCAACAATCAGTATGAAGAAATTTCATCTCTCCCTCAGATTTCCTCATGCACTTGTATAATTAACCCCCACTGCTGCCCCTAGCCTGGGACCCACTGGCTTACTTCCTGTTACTATGGTTTTGCCTTTGAATGAATGTCATATCAACGGAGCTGCACAGTATGTCCTTTGCAAGTAGCTTCTTTCACTTGTGTAATAACTGAGATTCACTCGTATTGTGTAGTTTGAGGGCTTTTCCTCTCATTCCTTTTTCTAACTACCTTTTGGTACTGTTGAAGCAAACTATGTAGTTGTCAACAGCAAGGGAAAAATCCCCACCAAATGCAGTGTGGAATGCATTCCCAAACAGCTGAGAAAAAAAGGTTTGCATTAGTTGTGACTTGGTTACTTCCGCGGCATGTTTTAGGCTGATTGAAATGCTTATATCCTGAGGCCCAGATTACGCTGGCCATAGTCGTAAAAGTGAAATATGGTCGTGGCTCTTTGTGAAGGCTGTTTCATGTGTTTTTTTTCCTTCTTATTCACAGGTGGTTCTTCCAGTACTTGGACACAATGTTCAGTACCCAAAGAACAAAGTAGGGCAGTGGTACAGGGAGGCGCTCCGCAGAGATGGACTACAGACCTGCAGATTTAAAGTGCCTGCTCTGAAACTGAATGTACCAGGATGCTACAGGCAGATACTGAAACGTCCCCATAACCTCTCGTACCAGCTAACGGGAGGTCTTGACGCTGACGTCAGAACGCAAGACTGCCACACCGATGGACCGACTGGATCTCTTTTGCTGTCTTTTGATCTTGATGCTTCGTGTTATGCTACAGTTTGCCTGAGGGAAATAATGAAGCATGACGTGTAGAACTGGTGCCCTTGACGCGCTAGTGTATGTGTCACTCTTTGAAGGAGAGGGGCAGAAATTTGTGAGCGTCTTCTACGTGGTAGGAGCTACTTACTGGTGGTCTCTCAATTTTCATAGCATCCTAGGAAGTTGGAAGCTCCGTGAAAGTGTCAGTGTCAGTCTAAGATCTATGTGAGGCCCATGCCTCTGTTCACCATGCATCGGTGACCTTCGTTCAATGTCATAAGATTTACGGTCTTTTAAAGTGAAAACATACACTGTATGATAACACTTAAGAAATACTGACAAGTAATACTCAAATAGTCTAGCTCAGGGGTAGTGAACTCGTGGCCTTCATGGGGCATAGGGCCCGAGTTGACACGCCAGTGGAGCCACCAGCAGCCAGGTCCTGGGTGTTCAGGATTAACGGCAGTGTTGGCACTTCGTGCGTGGTGCCTAAGTGGACTTTGGACTGCAGTTTTTACTGCTTTGTGTGATAAATAATGTTTGATGAAGGATGAAATGAAATGTCTCGTGGAGTTCTTATGTCTTGGCCTACAGTAACTCCCTACTACTTGTTCTCTTACCTGAAGCGCTATGGCTCCAGCTCTGACGTGTGCTAGTGGCTTAGCATGTGTTGTTATTGTCAAGAATCAAGGCAGCTGGACCTGGTGGTGCATAAGGTGGGAGGATCCCCGGGAGGTCAAGGCCAGTCTGGTTTGCACAGTGAGGTCAAGAGCTCAAGGCCAATCTGAGCAGGACCTCATCTGAAAATCAGGCAGTATCAACTTCATAAATAGCAAATAACAAAAATATCTGCACGTTTTATGTTGCTATAGAAAGAAAATATTTGCCCATGTGAAAATTTTAATGTTAATTAGCTTAACTGACCTGCATTCCTAAATTGTCGTTTTTTTAAGACAGGGATTCACTGTGTAGTGCAGGCTGGCCTCCTGCCTCAGCCTCCTGCGTGCTGGGATTGCAGGTATGCGCCACGCCCTTCGCTCTGCGAAGTTGTCCTTGACAGCGGTGCCTCGTGTGTGGGTGGATCTGCGCATGCTCCGAGTGCCGGCGTGGTGATGAAATCCAAAGAGCACGCAGAACATTGCGGAGGAGTGAGCAGACGCTTACTATACTTCAGGACAGTCTAGCCCTTAGAGAGTATTAGCACGAGAGAATCAGTTCAAGAGTAGGAAGAAGGTTGTATGCTCTTCAAAATTTGCTTATCTCACATATTAGAAATTAGGAAGTATTTGAAAGTCAAGGGTTAAATACCTAATGTAAGTACAATGAGATACACTGAATTAATAGGATGTAGTTTGTCTTGGTTACTTTTCTTGTTGCTAAGTAGAATACCCAACAGCCAAAATTAAGGGAGGAGAGGTTTGTTTAGCTTAGTTTATGAAGGTTTCTGTCTGTAACTCAGCTGCCTGCATAGGAGGGTGGCGTGGCCCGGGGCAACAATCCAAGGTGGCAGAAGGCACCCAAAGCAATGAGAGCAAAAACGGGGCGAGCAGCCCTCTTCTCCTGCCTTGTATGGTGAGCAGGCCGTGTGCCCCAAGGCCGGGCGAGGTGGGCACTCAGCTCATGGTCTCCTGCTCTCCTCCCGCACAGGACGAGGGATTCACAGTGCAGACCTCGGCTCCCCAGTGAGTCGCTTCAACTTCTGGACTTCTCACGTTGGCACAACGAATCAGCTATTGCATAGTGATTAAAAATAAAGGGTGTAGTAACGCTAGAAAATATTAGCCACCAAAGCTCAGTCCATATGTTACGTGAATGCCGTGATGCACTGAATTCACCTTCTACAGATGGAAAGCACGTTGACATAGTAATTAAAAACGTATTTTGGGTACAAATTTCCCCAGTTTGGGCATTGGGGATCTGTTACACTTAGCACTGGGCAGGTCATTTAAATGTGTCTGTTTCAGTTTTAAGATTTATCAAATAAATTACTAACTTCACAGGATTATTGTGAACATTTCCCGAGTTAATATATGGAAAATAGCTGTAAGGATTCCCTGATACTTAGTTATTGCTAAATTAATGTGTGCACGTACAAGTTTGGAAGAGAGAAAAGAAAGGGAAATGTTTAGTTAAAATAAGGGAAGTTTAAATCACATTTTACTCATTGTATATTTTAATAAATGCAAAAATTTATTGTCTTAATTTTTTAAAAAATGCATCACAGTTTTAATGTTTGTTGAAAGTGAAGTAATGCTTTATTGGGTACCAAAGCAGTTTCAAAAAAAGTGTTCTATTTAATAAGCTAAGTTATAGCCAACTACATAATAAGATAAATTATATCTTATTGTTATCAGAAAAAGATATCAACTATTAAGTCCTAGTTGTCTTCTAAATGTTTAGTCATTAGTATAAAACCATAAAAATATGCTACAGTAGTACTTTCTTGACCAGTAGGTGGCAGTATAATTTCGATATCCACAGTAACTGCTTTAGTTACCTATAACGAAAAGACCACTTCAGTTTTTTTGTCATTATAAAATGCATTTTGCCTTTATTTGCAAAATATCAATAATATTTTCCCAAAAGTGTGTTCAGTTTAGGAACCATGTTAATATACCATACACCAGCCAACCACCAGTCCCCTGAGTTCCCGTGAGCATCTCAGAGCTTCTTAAGTGCCCCTCTGGTTTAATTATCCCTGTTGCATTGGAAACTGAGTAATAGTGCCTGAGGATCATCAATAAAGAGAAACAGTTCTCAGTCCAACATCCAGTGTCTGTTATGCTGGTATCTAATTTCAAACCAAATACCACCCTATGGGGAGGTCGTAATCTACTCTCCTGTTTTGCATATTAGAAACATCTGGGCTGGGGAGGTAGCTCAGCAGTGTAAGTACCTACTTGGCAAGCACAAGGATCCAGGTTCAATGCCCAATACCGCATGGCGCGTCTACCCCAGATCCCCAGGCGTGCTGTGCTGGCGACCAAAACCCAGTGTGGTGGCAGAGGCCTGTAATCCCAGCACTGGGGAGACTGAGACAGGAGGATCACTGCAAGCCCCAGCTGCATAGTGAGACCCTGTACCAAATAAGTACATAAATAAAAGGTTTTTAAAAATTAAAAGAAAATGTCCGAGTGGTTTACTGATCCATTTAAGGTCAAGCCAGGTAGTGTGTGTGAACTTGCTTGTGCTTCCTGGTTGAGTGCTGCTTTTATCTGTGTAACATTTGCCTTCAAAAGCAACATTTTTGAGTAGCTTCCAGTTCTACCAACTGGAAACTGTGTCTCCTTGATTCATAGGCACATTCAGGCATGTTTTGAGAGGAACGAGATTCTTTTTGAGATTCTGGACTAACATAGAAGTATAAGAGAAATCCTTCAAGAGATTTCTCACTCGTTCTGGGGGTCCTCCACAGAGCATTTGTTACAGTGCTATATGGAATCATCCTAGGTAAGGCAGTTATTTGAGATGCTTCATGGCAGCGTTCAAGGTGGTTGAAAAAATATATGGTGAGGAAGTTCCTTGATTTTGAGTCTTCTCAGCAATCATTCTGTGTTAGAAAAAAGCTGATCAGTCCTACTTTACATACATCAGTAACGCTTGCTGATTTACCTTGTCATCAGAAACAGATCCTTGCCTAGGAATAGTAGAGAAAAACAGTGTCTAACTGGAATTTAGTAAGATTGCTTTTCTATTTATTTCTGCTTAGAATGTACTTAGAGCAAATAATTCAGGTTTCTCATTTTTGTGATCATGTTATTTTTAAAACTAGATTTTAAGAACACACATTTTAAATGTATTAAATAATAGTGTGAATATAACTAATTGTCATAGTATGTGAGTAATTAAAGCTTTTGAAACTGGCATAGTTAACAATACCTGAATTTAGGCTCTACTGGGGCGTTGGTATGTGACTTCACTGTGTCTTCATTGTGAATATTCTCGGATTTGAAGTAATATCACAATTTTTCTAATTCTGGATAGGTTCGTGTCAAAGTGATGAAAAATAGACAGATTTGAGATATGATTAGAGGTACTAATGATTATGCTATATCCTAAAGTTTAAGTGATAGGGACTTCACTTTTGAAGATCTGTTCAGAGACTGAGAACAGTGTCTACTAAGTTCTCAATAAATCCCAGCTAATGTTTTTACAGTTTATACTGCTTTGCTGTACTCTCCCTAGCAATTGGTTCTATGACTTTCCGTGGAGATCTGATTTGAGTTTTAGCATTAGGGAAGTATAACGTGTACTTGCAGAGATTTTTGTCTTTTAAGTGAAAGAAATTGTTTCTTTATCTGAGAATTCAGTAGTAGTTCAAGTGAGACTCTTTAAGAGCTATCTAGGTTAGTGTTCATCATCTGCCACTTGAAATAATCATTAGGAGGACAAAAAAGAAAATGAACCCTGTAACTAAATGTAAAGTTCATAGCCGGGTGTGGTGGCGCACACCTGTAATCCCAGCACTTGGGAGGCTGAGGCAGGAGGATCGGTGTGAGTTCGAGACCAACCTGGGATGTAAAAATAAGCTCAAGGCCAGCCTGAACTGCATAGCGAGACCTGGTCTCAAAAAGATATAATAATAATAATAATAATAATAATAATAATAATAGTAATAGTAATAATAATGATAATGTTACTTATGTTAATGAAAGGGTAGGAAAAGAGGTTGGAAGGAGGTGTGAGCAGGTTACAGATGAGGATTTTTTTCTGAAATATTTGAATTTTAGGCAAGAGTATATTTTTATATCCTGGATCAAAATCCTTGAAGACAGAGATTCAGAGAGGGGTGGCAGGGAATGGGTGGCTTCTGATTGGGTTTGTCCAGTGTGGTTTTGGTGGCTCATGCTGACATTGCCAGGGAGGGGAAGTTATGCATTACACATCTTAGTAGCACCAGTAGCATTTAGTGCACGTGCCACAGTGCCTGCGTTGTGGATTTCACTTTCAGATTTCTGATAGGTTCTGTCTTAAGGAGAGCTTGGTGTCTTAAAGTGGTGTTTTAGTTTCTGCTTTTTGCTGTTTGCTTGTTTGGCTTTGCTGGTACAGAGGATTGAGCCCAGGACCTTCATGCTGAACTACATCCACACCTTTGTTAAATTTTTTCTGAATTTTAGGACAGTTTTGTTCAGTGGCTTAAGTTGTCCAGGCTGGGTTCAAATCTCTGATCATCCTGCCAAAACCTCCCAAGATATTTCTGATAAGCGATAGTGCAAAGCCCAACAGGTGGAACAGTTACGGTTCACAGATTGCCTGAGTACATAGTACAAATACTTGAATGATTCTAAATTAGAGGCGTCCTGCACTTGGCAATAGGAAGGACGGAAATAAATGTGATGGCATCCCTCTGTTACTGTTAACAGGAGTTAGCAATGCGATATTCTGTAAGTTTCATCTGATTCGATGTGCAAGACGTACGAAGACTGTCAGGAGAACAATAAGCAGCATCTCTAGTTTATGATTCACCGCGTGACCAGCCGTGCGTTACCTGCCCTTTCAGTACCCATTCTCAGTCCTTAACTGATACTCGCACTGCATTTCCAAGCATTTTGAGGTCTCCTAAGCCATGCTTTGAACTATTCAGTCTAGATGCTGTTTTCTAACAATCGACTGGTTTAAAGCACGGAGAATGGTGTTAATGGAGTTAATCTTGGATAATGTCAGTGTGCGTTGTCAGGAAGACCTCTAAGGAACATGGCTAATCTTCTTAAGCAGCTCATTGTCTCTGCGACTGAGGCAGGAGGTCATTCACTCTGTCCTGTGTACGTAAGCCCTCTGTCACGAAAGAAGTATTTCACTTTTGGGAAAGAGCATAGCCATGAAATTATTTAAATGTAGACATTAGAAAATACGAAAGATATAAGATACATTATCTTTTTAATTATGTTTCCCTAATAATGCCTCAGCTACCAGTATAGAAATGAAATCCCTGCTGCAGGGTGATGTTGAATGGTGAAGGCAGAAGGAGTGCTATTTGGTCGCTTTAAAAGGAAAGAGATCAAAGAGTTGCAGCCCCTTCTCTGAGGTGTGTAGAGCAGGCTGGGGTAGAGTGGAAGAGGCAGGAGCTCGGCTCTTTATGCCTCTCTATGGAGCCATCCTTTTGCACTAAACCTCTGTGGCATCTTCTTAGATGGATCAAGGGAAAGATTCTGCACTATCCCTAACTGTGGTAGGGTTTTCATCTTGAGAGTTTCTAGGCCACCCCTTGTCCTCAAAGGACCAGTGCTCTTTTCTAAAAGGGGAAGATGATTCTATTTCTATTTTATGTAGAAATCTTTGTAATTTCCTAAGGTTATAATAAAATGGATTGTTTCACTTATGATTTTCAAGGTGGAATTCATTTCGTATTATTTTGATGAAATATCTCAAAAGAATCCAATACATTTTATGCTACGTTAAAAAAAATGTGGCTTTTACATTCAGACGCCAATAGCAAATCAGGGAAGCTTTTATTTTTAAGTGCAAGGAGCTGTCTCCTAATGTACTGAATGAAAACTTTATTTAATTTCATAGTAAATCGTTTGATGGCTATGTTTTCTATGTTGTCTTCTCTTGTGTAGACTATTGTGACAGTTTCCTAACTGTGGTTGCTATTCTTCACTGTATCCAGGCTGTCTTCTCTCCTAATGTCACTTATTATCCTAAAAGTGGAAATCAAAAAGTAGCAATCATATCGTTCTTTGTAGACCATGTAACATTTCAATGGCTTCCTAGTATTTATGGAATAAAGCCTGGATCCTTCAACGTAACACTTGTAGACCTATATAGTATGGTGCCAGGTTGTCACCTGGCACTGTTCCATGGGACACAGCCTTTGTTCCAACTGTTTGCTTTATTTTTTCTCCCTTCCTGCAGGACTTCACATGTTACACACTGCAGCCTCCCATTTTCACGGACTGAAACACCTCATGTACGGATAGAAAAGGTGTATATCTTCCTATTGTTTCATTGCTTGTGTTCTATTCTGCTTATTTTATTAAGTACCCGGGCCACCTCCTGTGAACTACTCAGGGCACTCATCTTTATACCTCAGGTACCCAAGAGTACCTGTGATGTGTAGCATGTTCAGCACTATGTCTGAGTGAACACCACAAACGTGCTTTGTCAGAACTATTTGTAAAGTACATATCAAGAAAGTTCCAAAATAGTCCTCTTTCCTCTGACAGAAATATTATATTTTTCCACTTTTATAGGAATTGCCAAGACACTATTACAGTAAAAAATAAAGATTCTAAGCTAAAAATCTTAATGCACAGAACGAATGATTAAAAGAAAAAGTGGTCAATAGGTGCTTAAATATAAGCAAACATTGACTTTATAGATGATAATGTTTTCTTTGCCTCATCTAAATAGTGTTATGGAATTTTAAAACTTTGAAAAAGCTGTTACGGTAACTCTCCTTATTTGTACAAATGAAGCTTCCAGGATTTGAGAAGTTAAGTAGCTTAGACTCTAAAGAGAAAGGGATAGTTACTGAGCTCTGCTGATTTCTAATGCAAAGTCCTTCAGTTCTCCACTGTACATGTCTCCTATTTTGTGATGTTAAGACAGATTGAGGGATGACTCATTCTAAGTGCTCTATTAACAAGTACTGCTGCTTACTGCACATCTTTCTAAGCTTTTTACAGCTTATCACTTAATATCTTACAAAAAGTACTTACCTGTAGGATAGTTATTTTTGTTTTATAATAAAGATATGGATTGAATGCAATTGAGAAATTTGTGAAAGGTAAAACATAGAGAATTATCTGGGCCTAATAGGATATCAAAATACGGGTTGCTAAAGTTCAGTAAATCCAAAGCAATGTAAATGAAAAGCAGCATTGAGATGCATCATGGTAACTTTGCAGAACATCAGTAATAAGAAAAATCTTAAAAGCAAAGAACACTGATCTTCAAAGAATGACCTGAGGGACAGCTAACTTTCAAAAGCATGATAGAATATTTTAAAATAACAAAGTTTACAATTATTTACAGACTCTCCCTAAAGGATATTCCAGACAGAAATGTACTGCAGGCATAAGATATGGGATCCTAGATGAAGCCTATGGTCAAGAAATGAATACTAGGAAGAAAAAGTAGTAGCTATGCAGCTCAGCATCAATAAGCAGTAGTGTAAAATCAGAGATGTCTGTATCTTCTGGATAAAAGAGGGCGCAGGCGTGATGGGAAAATAGCCTAGGCGCGAACTAAAAGGAACTGATGATCTAAGGCTATTCTCTATAAAAGTATATATGCAAACTAACTCATTGGTAATGAATTAGATATACATGCTATAATATCTTGATCACTAAAAGAATAAAATCTATAGTATTCAAACTAGGAAAAGGAAAGAAAAAGAATGATAACAAAAAAATAAAGTCAGTTTATTTGCCAGTCTATTCGTTTTGTTGCAGTAGCTTTGTAGTATAATTTCCAATCAGTGATTCTGATGCTTCCTGCTTTGCCTTTGTTGCCCGGGATTGCTTCTGCTATTTTAGGTCTCTTCTGGTTCCAGATGAATTTGGGGAATGTTTTCTCTAGATCTGTGAGATGTCCTGTTGGAATTTTGATTGGGATTGCATTCAGTGTGTACAACAATTTTGGGAATATAGAAAAATGAAAGTCAAATTCTATAATGTTTGAACAGTAGAATTAAATTGATCTAAATGTAAATACTGTATTCAATAAATGCAGATCTAGGTTTGTTAGAAGTATACATAGAACATTTGTACGAAGTGACTATAGGGTCACAATAAATTTAAAAATGACTCAAACCTATAGGTATATTCTCTTGCCATAATACAGTTATACTAGAAACAAAGATGATTAGAAAATTTATGTCCTAAGAAATGAAAATATACAACTCTAAGTTACTCATGGACTAAACAAGAAATTAAAAAATATTTTGAATTAAGTGATATTGAACAATAGTACATACCAAAATTTGTGAGCTGCATTTAAAGCCTCATGCAGAGGGAGCTAATGCCTGTAAATGCTTATAGGAGAAAAATAAGGTTGTATGCTAATAAGGCTATGCTAGGAGAAGACATCAAAACAAAATACCTAAAGAAAGGGAATGTGTTAAAGTGGACATGAATGAAATAAAACCAGAAGAGAACAGAGAGGATCTACAAATCTAAAATCAATTTGTTGAAAACACTATTAGGAATAAAATACTTTTGGTGACACTAATGGGAATAATGCAGCCACATAACCATCATAAATGGGAGGGGCCAGGGAGATAGCTCCATGGCACAAGTGCCTGCCTGGCAAGTGCAAGATTGTGAGTTTGAACCCTGGTCATGAAAAAAAAAAGGATCATAGAATGGGGGGCTGGGGACATAGCTCAGTAGAATAAGCACTTGCCTGGCAAGCACAAGGTCCTCGGTTCAATCCCTGCTACCGCAAAAAAAAAAAAAAAAATCATAAATGGGAGAATATGTATATATATTCATATATACCAAAGATATTAATTCCTCACACTTCTATGCAGCCAGACCCTCTGGGGTGGGCACTGTGGTCACGTAGGACTCTCGAGTCTTAATCAGGGCAGCATCTCATAATGAAATCTGAAATCACGGAAGGAAGGTGGCAAGCACGCTGACATCTCTCACTGCTTCTCAGGGTTCTGAGCACAGCCAAAGATTTGCCCTGCCACCTAAATCTGCGTCAGCAGAATCATAGGGTGGCCCCTGGGCGGAGGCCCGGCCAGACAGCTCACACTGTGCGTGCCGGTCGGAGGGGCTCCTGAGGGCTGAGGGAGCTGGAGCTGCAGGCCGGAGCCCCGGAGCGCTGCTTCTGCACTGTAGCTGAGCGCTGCCTGATTGGTCCGCAAGCACGCAGGCCAGCTGCTGCTGGGTTAATGTGACAACGTGTGATCTGTGGATTCGGGCTTATAATTGGTCTGTATACTAAAAGAAAGTTGGATGAAATGGAAGAAGCATATTTAAAATAACTTCATTATTTTTCCGTTATCATGAAAAAATTTTTAGACAGAGAGAGAGAGCCTCAGTTCGTTGCCCCATCATGGTTCTTAACTGAAAATTATAAAGCCTAGCAAAGGTTGTTAGTTTCTTCAAACATAATTTCAATAGTTGTAAATAGTAAGTGACTATAGGGAAGTTTTAAGATTTTCCCACACAATTTTATATGCCATTAAGTGATATTAATTATTTGGTAGACACTACCGCAGATATCTTACCTTTTTTTTTAATCATAAGTTTTTGCCAGGAAGTATGTGTACGCTTTTCACATACAAAAC
>PVKN010037042.1:0-11348 GCA_004027915.1 Capromys pilorides
AAATTACATTCTTTCACCTAGTAAAACTATAACAACTTCTTAGAATTTAACATAGTTGCCAAGCATGGTAGTACACACCTATACACCCATCAGGTGGGAGGCTGAGGCAGGAGGATCTCTGCAAGTTTAAAACCAGCCTGAACTATGTCTCAAAAAGCCAAATTTTAAAAAGAATCTAATATAGTTTAATTAGTTGCTAAATAATTTAAGGACCTTCTTGGCTATTCATTTATTTATCTGAGGTACAGGGGACTGAACCCAGGATCTACACACTGAGCTACACCCAGCCCTCCTTTTTCTTAGAGACAGGATCTCACTAAGTCCTTTAATTACCCAGGTTACATTCAAATTTATAATCCTTTGTCTCAGCCTCCCAGAGTTCTGGGATTACGGGTATGTGTCACCAACCTGGCTCTTTGTTTTTTAGACCATTTCTTTCTACACTAAAATAAAATTAGAACATAATAGGAACTTATATACTGTAGAAATAGAGCTGAACATATCTACAATTGCAGTTTATGAAGAGTAAAATAGTAACAAAACAAAAGGTTTGTAATTTTGAAAATATTAACAACATTTCTTGGCTTTAGCTTTAATCATGATATGTGCACGATATAAATAAATGGCCACATTATAGTTCAGTGGCACAAGGGCCTTGGGCATGTGAGGCAAGTTCTTTATAACTGAATAATCTCAGCCCTACACAACAGTAATTTATAACACATGCCTTATTAATGCCTGCTGAATTCTACACATTTCTTCAAAAGAAGCAAAATAATCCTAATAAAAATTATGAAATTGCCAAATGTGGTGACATGCACCTGTAATCATAGCCACATGGGAGGCTGCGGCAAGAAGATCACAAATTCAACCCCAACTAGGGGAATTTAGCAATGTAGTAAGACCATATACCAAAATAAGAAACTTGAAAATAAAAGGTGGACAAGACAGATGTACACACCACACACCTATAATCCCAGCATGTGAAAGGCTGAGGCAGGGAAATTGAGGCTTTGAGCCCAGCCTGTGCTACTGTACTACATAGTACTATATAGTAAGACCCTAGCTCATTTAAAGAAAAATATATAAGATATATATATATATATGCGAGATCTCAGACAGATAAGAATCTCCCTGGATTCAATCTCTAGCATCACCAAAAAGAGAAGCTAAAAAAAGTAAAACTGCCAAAATCCACCCCACTCAGCTAAAATGTAACTGAGTGACGTGTTACTTTTAAAATTTAGCAGACACTATTCAAGTGTTGGGTGTTGAAAGTGCCTTTCCAAATAAAACATGCCAAAGTGACATACACTAGTTCAATCTTGCGTTAAGAGCTTGCCCAAAATCTTCACTCTGTAGCTGGCATTCAGACAGCACCTTCACAGGAATTCCTTACCCTGCCTCCCCACACACTCTTTCACACAAGTATTTAAGCTTCCTGTATCTATATACATAACTTTATAAAGGAAGACATAAAATTCATCACATTCACTATTCCACATCTAGGTATACACCAAAGAAATGAAAACATGTCTACACAAAAACATGCACAGAATGCTCAAAGCAGCATTATACATAATAGTCAAAAGGTAGAGCCGGGCATGGTGGACACAGCATGCAGGCAGGACAATCACCATGAGCTCAAGCCTGGCCTTCATAGCAAGTCCAAGCCCAGCTTGACTCGAGACCTTGTCTCTAAATCCCTGCCCCAAATCAGCACTTTGGAAGTTGAAGCAGGATTACCATGGGTTCAAAGCCAGTCGGGAATATACAGAGATCCCGCCTCTTAATTAATTAATTAATTAATTTTAATAAATATAAAAATTTAAAAATTTTAAAAGCTGAAGTCACTACTTGAATATAAAATAATTGTTTGCTAGGACACTTGATAATGTAGGACATACTCTATAATTACACTGGTACCTTTTTTTATCCCAGCTTTTGTAAATATTCTGAAAAATAAAATGTATTTTTGTATCACCAGAAAAATAAAAATAAAAATAGAACAGCATGGTGGCACATACCTGTAACTGCAATACTCAGGAAGCTGAGGGAAGAGGTTTATCTCAAATTCCAGACCAACCTGGGCTACAAAGGGACTCAATGCCAACCTGAGCTGCACAGTAAGACCCTTCCTCAAAAGACAATAAATATGGCCGGCCAGATAGCTCAGCGGATTAAAGTGCCTGCCTAGGCAGACACAGGAGCTGGGATTGAGATTGAGACTGAGCATACAAGCACGCACCTATAATCCCAGCACTTGGGAGGATGAAAAACAGAAAAGATCACTACAAAGTCCAATCTGTATAGTGAGACCTGTAGACCCTGTACTAAATACATTTAAAAAACAAAAAACCAAAAACTTCACAATCTTAAAACAGTAATCTGGGGCTGGGGAGATAGCTCAGTAGGATAAGCACTTGACTGGCAAGCACAAGGTCCTGAGTTCAATCCCTGGTACTGCAAAAAAAAAAAAAAAAAAAAGACAGTAATCAAAAGAAACAAGGGGACTAATTTTTATTCAATGACACCAGTGTGGGGCTGGGGAGATAGCTCAGTAGTCTAAGTGCCTTCCTGGTAAACACAATGAGCCAGGTTTGATCCCTAGTACTGTATGCCATACGTCCTGAGCTGTGTAGTGAGACCCTGTACCAAAAAAATTAAGTTTAAAAAAAATATATTTTTTAATGACATCAATGCCAGGCGTGGTGATGCATACCTGTAATCCCAGAACTTGGGAGGCTGAGGCAGGAGAATCAGTATGAATTTGAGACCATCCTGGGCTACAAAAGTGAGCTCAAGGCCAGCTTGAACTGCATAGTTAGACCCCATCTCAAAAAGACCCAAAAAAAAAAAAAAAAAAATGGTGATAGCTGCCCAATAACTCTATAGATATACTGAAAAGCATTAAATGATACAATCATGAACCACACCCTATGCTAATTATCTCAATAAAGACCATTCACAAAAAATCAACACGTGCTGAGGGAATAGAGCTCAGAAAGTGGGATCCTGAGTTTTATTCTCAGCATGACAAAAAACAGAACAAAACAACTGAAGTGGCTAGGACTGTTCTTCAGTGTGGGCTCTGTAGAACAGATCCACCCCAAAACCCAGCCACTCTAAAAACAGCTGTCCTCCTCCAACTCATATATAATTAAGAATTCTTGGTTCATTTATTTGGAATAAGATGTAAATCAAAATAATGTCTTAAAAATCAAAAAGCAGAATAGAAATATACTCTCTAAATCTAGGGCTGAGAATGTATCTCAGTCATATAGTACATTCCTAACATAAACCAAGCCCTGGGTTTGATCTCCAGAATCACTAACAAATAAAAGTTGTCTAAATTACTTCATCAGAAGAAAATATATACGTATATTTGTTGTTCTGTTTTTTGAGACAGGTTCTTACTAGCCCCAGCTAGCCTCAAACTCACTGCAACTGTACTGCCTAAGATTCCTGAGTGCAGGGATTACAAGCCTGCACCACCACTCCTAGTTATAAGAAAAAACACTTTTTAGCAATAGCTCCTTTTTTTTCTTTTTTAAAGAAAAAATATTCTTTAAAAAACTTTTGTGTTATGGCCGGCTGGGCTTGGGGGGTGAGGGTGGGGGCCCTGGTGCAGCATGTTGTGCCTCCTGCAGCTGCCTAAGCTTTCTTAAGCAAGGACTTTAGAAAACAGAGCCATCTCACCAGCTCCCATCTTTAAAAAAAAACTTTTTAAAATAATTATTTTCTTAGGGAAGGGGGCTTTCGGGTTGGCTCAGTGGTTTAAGCACCAGACCCACCCTCAAGGCAGCCTCAGCCAGCACCCCCACCACCACCAAATTACTCTCTTGCCAGAGCACTAACCCTAAAAGTTTAGTGTGCATATTCTATAAACACTGATTTAATGATGTACTAGTGAGCACTTTTTTCTTTACAAACTGTTGCATTCCTACAGCTGGCTGGGTATGGTGGTACAAGTCTATAATCCTAGCACCAGGAGGCTGAGGCAGGAAGATGATCAGGGGTTCCAGGCCAGCCTGCACTATGTAGTGAGTTCAGCTTGTACATCCTGTAGTTGAATTCAATTCAATTACTAGGACACGCTCCTCCACATAAGCATATAAACCACTAGGAAAAATGCTTAATAGTATCTGTTCACTAACAGTGAAAGGATGTTCAAAATCGTCTACTTCCAAATAAAGAATATTTCCAAATGGTTTGAAAATTTTTAATTTTTAAAAAAATTTTTAAATGAATACTACAGGGTCTACAGGATGTCACTACACAGATCGGACTTGTAGTGATCCTCCAGTTTTTAGCTACCAAAGCACAGGGATTACAAGGGCGCTGCCATGCCATCTCAGTCGCTGTGTCAGGGAGTCCGGGGAGCAGGGATCAAACCCCGGTTTGAATATTTTTAATTTACAGGTAGCAAGTTTATCACCCAATTGTGCATATGAAGTATAAACAGTTCACTAACTATATAAGCATCTTTCTTTCTTTTTCTGAGACAGGGTCTCGCTACGCTGTCCAGGCTGGCCTTGAGCTCACTTTGTAGCCCAGGCTGACAGGATTCTCCCGCTTCAGCCTCCCGAGTTTGGAGATTACAGGCATAAGTGACCAAGCCCGGCTTTTTACAAGGTTTAAACCTTTTACAAGGTTTAAAAGGCGGGGGCGGGGGATGGGGTGTCGGAAGGGTGTGGCAACTCATCCAAGGTCACACAAGTCTGGGCAGAGAGCAACGTTCTGGTTACAACAAACCTCCCAGGGAACTCTTACTGGCAATGTCGCAAAACAACTGATTTGGCTGTTTTACATCAGAAAGCAAAAAAGGGGAGAGGGGACTGGCAGCTTAGGTCAAACTTCTGAACGTAAACAGTGAGAAAGCTATTTCGGATAAACATGTGTGGAGAGCGATTAAGAGCTGGACAAAGCTATCAACAAACAGCATCAACTAAAAAAGGGAGGTCGAAAGGCAAGAAACGGGACCTCCTTAGAATGCTGGGAAGATAAAGATAAAAAGAAATAACGACAGCATGAAGCATACACCACCTCCAAGGGTAAAAAGGCAGGCTTTTCTGAACACCGCGTTCACCAGAAAATTTGAGACGTCTGGAACGACCAGCGCCGGGAAAACTAACGTCCAGTCGTTGTAAGAGAAAGTCAGGCAAACCTTGCCCTCAACCAAAAACCAAGTCCACGCTACGCTCCCCCGCCGAAACCTAAAAACGCTCTTAGGTTTTCTCTGTGACGCTATCTGTGGTGGAAGAGCAATTTAGAGCAAAGGCCGAGCTCCTCCGCCATAAACAGCCCACAACGGGAGAAGCGCCCGCAACGGAAGCGCGCGGGCCAGGTGTGTGACCAAGGAATGGAACCCCGGGCGCGGGGACACCGGGGGATACTGACACACACTCGTTCACACGCTCACTCGCGGTCTCTCACTCACGCTTCGTCGCACCACTGAGGAGCCGGTGGCCCAGTAGTCAATGGACACCTTCCTCCCCAGATGAAAACCGCCTTCTCAGCTCCATCAGCCCAGAGCCCCACTTCCCTCACCTTGCCCTGGCCCCTGCCCCAAAAGAGATGAAACAAGCGGCGGCGGCGGCGGCAGTTGCTTCCGTCAGGGTACCCCAGCGGCACTGGCTGCTTCGACCCGCGGGGCCTAATCTACCGCCGCCGCCATGTTGGAGGCTGAGGTCACCCCCGACGTGCTTCCGTCACCGCCGGCGTCGGGGCGGGCCTGGGATGCCGGAAAGGGGAGCCCCCCCACCCGGAGCGGAAGCTGGGACCATCGAGTTTTCGGAGGACTCCTGGCGCAGATGTGACCTGGATAGTTGAGCGCTCGCCCTTCTATCCCCTTTTCCTGGAGTCGGTCAAATCTATGATTCTTGGAATTGTAGAAGTTATTTTTTCTCTAGGCTTTAGACATTTCTAAATGGGTGTACCTTGAGACTGTACCCTAAGTGAAATAAATCGGACACACACGTTTAAAAACGCATTGTTTCTCTGGTATAAGAAAACGAAAATACAAATAAGGACCAAAACGTATAATAAATAATCAAAAATGGAAGGAAAATGTTCAAATGAGAAGCGAGCAAGGTAGAGGAAAAGAACACATAAAAAAAGAAAGGAAGAAAAAGTGGAAACAAAACATAAGAAGAAGTGTCGAAGAGAGCAGAGGGGAACGGAAAAAAAGATACGTCATGCACAGGTACAAATTCCCCAAGATGAGTGTTATCAGTATGTCTAAAATGTACCAGTAAAATAAAAATGAAAGAATAATCAGGAAAAGTTATCCTTGAGAAGGGGATATTTAGATGGAGACCAAAAGGATGAAAAACAAAGTGGCTGGGGAAATAGATCAGTGGTAGAGCTCACCTAACTGTAGTACCCAATTAGCAGTCTCCAGCACCGAAAGAATAGATACATACATTGAAACGTCAGTGTTTTGAAGACTGGAAGGAAACTAAAGCTTTGAGGTGGTGAGCAAAGGGAGGAGGGGTGATCAGGGCAGACAGGCCTAAGGTCAGATGAGGCAAAAGATAAAACAAGCAGGTGGGAGGTGATGGAGGTTTATAAACCAAGAACGACTTCATGCCACCTAGGTTTCAAACTACTCATTCTGCTTTGTGGAAATACGTTTACAAAGGAACGAAAAGGGCCAGTTAGGCTACCACAGCCCTGTAATCCCAGCACTGAGGAGGCTGAGGCAGGAGGATTACCCAGAGCTCAAGCCTGAACTACATAATAAGACCTTGTTGGGGAGGGAGAGGGAAAAATGACAAAAAGTGTAAGCACAAGTATCTTCCTAAATTAAAACTATTTGCTATTTTCACTACAATTCTTCAAAATTAATTTTCAATATTGAGAGAGGACATAGCCCTGGGGGTTGAACCCAGAGCCTTCACACTGAGCTGCATCTTCTCCCCTCTATTTTTTGAGACAGGGTCTTGATAAATTACTTGATAAATGGTCCAGCCTGACTTGTGATCCTCCTGTCTCGGCACTGGGAATACAGGTGTGCTTACCACCGTGCAGCTTGACCATGTCGTGTGTGTGCTGCTGGGGCTGGAAGCTCGCGCCTATTAACCACACACTGTCCTCCCCACCAGGAAAGCTGATTTACACTTACCCAACTCTGTCCCTGTGTGTCCCCAGCAAACTAACTCAAGAGTCAGCTTATGTGCTCCTGCACTCTCTAGTTAGCCAAGTGGGAGTGGTAGATGGTGCATGCACAGGTCTATCCCCTCTGACTAACCTAGCAGGAATCTAGGCCAGGACTTTTGGTGCAACCGTAGGCAAATTGGCTTATTAATGGAATTTTAGGGCCGGGAGATGGCTCAGCGACTTAAGCGCCTACCTGGTAAATGCAAGGTCCTGAGCTCAATCCCCAGTACCACTCAGGAAAGTGAAGCTAGAGAATCACCATGAGTTCACAGCCAGCCTGGACTATATAGCAGGACCGTCTCCAAAAACTCCCCACAAAAAAAAAAAATTCTCCACAAGACTAATCTCATATAGGTTATTAGATTTAAAAAATTATCAGTTGGTTCACATGTAGAATGTGTGGGCTAAGGGACCGGCAAGATGGTTCAGTGGTCTAAAGCGCCTGCATAGGAAAGCTCAGGCAATTACAGGGACTGCGGTTCGATCCCCGGCACCACATGCTGCGCCAGCCCCACCACCAGGGCAGGCTGAGCCAGCCACAAAATAAATAAAGAAACAAACAAACAAACACAACAAGCAAACAAATAAATAAATAATTAAAAAAAAAAAAAAAGAATGTGTGGGCTAAAACAAACATGGATTGAAAATATTTGAAAAAAATTTCTTGCCAGGACTGAACATATAAGCTTTTTTCCATGTCCTTCCTCCCCAAACAATATCATATGACTACTTACTTAGCATTTTCCTTATAACTGGTGTCCAAGCATCTTGAAGCCCAGTGCAGTGGCACAGGTTTATATCCAGCACTCTGGAAAGCTGAGGCAAGAATTGCAAGGTCAAGTCCAACCTGGGCAACTTGGTGAGTTAGAACCTGTCTCGAAATAAGTAAACTAAATTAAAATTTTTAAGAAGAGTATGGGGGGTCTGGTGAGATAGCTCAGCAGTCTAAAACGCCTGCTTAGGCAAACGTAGGGCCTGTGGTTCGAATCCCAGCACTGCATGCTTTGCCAGCCCTGCTTCCAGGGCAGACTGAGCCAGCCACAAAAAAAAAAAAAAAAAAAGAGAGAGAGAGAGAGAGAGAGAGAGAGAGAGAGAGAGAGAATATGGGATGTAGCTTAGTGCAAAGGTTTCTATCTCTACTACCACTAAAGATGTGGCAAGAATTTTAAAATAATTTAAGGTACACAGGAAATTGTTCTGGATTATATGCAAATACTATGCCATTTTATATAAAGGCTTTATGCATCCATCTATCTTGGTTTCTGAGAGTGATCCTAGGAAAGGTAGTAAGAGATAACTGTTCTCATACAATTTTTTTCATACTTTTTTTTTTTTTTTGCTGGGAGTGGAGATGCATGGCTGTAATCCCAGCACTAAGGAGCCTGAGGCAAGAGGATCACTGTGGGTTTGAGACAAGCCTAGGCTACAAAGTGAGCTCCAGGCCAGCCTAAACTGTACAGTGAGACCTTGCTCAAAAAGAAAAATTTTTTTTAACTCCAGAAAATGTGTCTGTAGGACTTGGCGCTTTCTCATCAGACAGGACCTGGCCTGCTCCCTGGTGAATCAGCAAAACAGTGGCAAAACCTGTTGTTACAGGGCGTTAGTGTGGAGGACAGAGGAGCTGCACAGCAGGGGATTTTTTTTTCTTTGAGACAGGTTCTGCTCCACAGTTCAGGCTAGGCTTGAGCTGACTTTTGTAGCCCTAACTGATCTGGACTTGCTGCAGTGCTCTGGTCTCAAATTCCCAAGTGAGGGGCCAGGGAGATAGCTCTGTGGCACAAGTGCCTGCCTGGGAAGTGCAAGGTCATGAGTTTGAACCCTGGTCCCGCAAAAAAAAAAACAAAAAAAACACCTTGCTTCTCAAATTCCAAAGTGCTGGGATTACAGGCATGCACCACCACACCCGGTTCACAAAGCGGGAGCTAATCCCACCTGCAGTACAGACTTGGGTGAGGGAGCTGGGGGTTGCACACAAAGTCCTCATCCTCATGAGCGGCAGGCAAATGCACTATCACTGAGCCATATTCCCAGCCCAGACCGCAGTCAGACATGGTGGCACATGCCGGTTATCCCAGCACTTGAGAGAGTGAGGCAGGAGGAACATTATGAGTTCAAGACCAGCCTGGGTTACAAAGTGAGCTCAATACCAGCTTAACTGCATGTAGAGACCCTATCTCAAAATGACCAAAAAAAAAAAAAGTATCACTGGGTATGGACCACTGTGTGCCTACCGTCTCAGGTACCTGGCAGGCTGAAGCAGGAGATTCACTTCAGCTCAAGAATTCAGGGCCAGGGGCTGGCGAGATGGCTTAGTGGTCTAAAGTGCCTGCTTAGGCAAGTTTAGATCAACCACAGGGACTGCAGTTTAATCCCCGGCACCACATGCTGCACCAGCCCCAACCCCAGGGCAGGCTAGGCTAACCATAAAATGAAGTTAAAAAAAAGCATTCAGGGCCAACCTGGGAAACGTAGCAAGACCGCACCTCTCTAAACAAGCAAACAAATTGAGGCACTGTTGTGATAAACACTGTCATGCTGAGGTGAAGGTTCATAGTCAATGAATATTTGAATTGCTCTTTGTAGTTCTTGGTGTTCTCTGATGTCCTAAGTAATAAGGTATGGCACTGTTTTCGGTATTTTGTGTCTTGTTTTGTGTTTTTTGAGACTGAGTTTTACTATCTGGTCCAGGCTCACCTCACACTCAGTAATCAGCCTGCCCCAGCCTCCCTGGGAGCTGGGATGACAGGAGTGCACTGCCACAGGGAGCATTCTTCATGCTGTTCTTTAAAAAACAAAGGTGCCATTGACTTGAACAGTGCTGCATCTGTTTAAATTATCAGTTTTCGGATGTGGCTTTAGATTGCCACTCCCACTTTCTAAATCCAGTCTTCTGCAGAACATCATACAAATAAATAGGAGGAGGGACTGTACTCCAGATACCACCTTGTCCTGGCCTGGGGATGTAGAGAGGAAGGTGTAATTGTGGAAATCTGTCTTCTGGGATGCTGAAGAATGAGGCTACCAATGAAAAGACTAATACAATGACATGACACTGTCATCTGGCTTTGTTCAACTGGTAAACTACTGATCAAGTTAAATTCAATTACATGGATTGCTGTCCCACTGTGCCTTTTATTGTTCTGTGGCAAAATCCTTTCCTTATAAGAACATTACCAGTCTGAGTTCAAGGCTAGCCTGTGCTACAAAGTGAGACCCTGTCTCAAAACCAAACCAAGCCAAGCCAAAACAAAACACTGCCAGTTTTCTCAAATATGTGTGTCTTTTTTTTGGCAGGGGGAGTCTTTTTGAGACAAGGTTTTACTATGCAGTTCAGGCTGGAGACTAAGAAAACCTTAAGAGCCAGACATAGCTGTGGAAGCCTGTAATTCCAGCATACAAGAGGCTGAGGCAAGAGGGTCACCATAAGTTCAAGACCAGCCCGAATTGCACAGTGAGATTCTGATTCCAAAAATCCAAATAAATAAATAAAAACTTTTAAAAATCTGTACCAATCTGCCATTCACTACAAGAAACACCGTACAATAGTATAGCTGGAAAACCATTTGGCAACATGTATACTTTTCATTCCAGGGACAGTGAGTACTGGGTATGATGGCACATAGCTGTAATCCAGCACTGTGGGGGATGAAACAGGAAGATCACAAAGTCAAGTGCAGCTGGGACAGTTGAATAGCTCAGCAAAACACTGTGTTAAAATGAAGAATAAGAAAGACCTGGGAAAGGGCCGGCGAGATAGCTCAGTGGTCTAAAGTGCCTGCTTAGGCAAGCTTAGGCAACCACAGGGACCGTGGTTTGATCCCCAGCACCACATGCTGTGCCAACCCCCCCACCCAGAGCAGGCTGAGCTGGTCATAACAGAATGAAAGAAAGGAAGGAAGGAAGGAAGGAAGGAAGGAAGGAAGGAAGGAAGGGAGTCTAAAGCCAGTCATGGTGCGTGCTTGTGATCCAAGAACTCAGAAGGCTGAGACTGAAGCAGGATAATCTTTTTTTTTTTTTTAATGACCAGCTCAGCCTGCCCTAGGGGTGGGGCTGGTGCAGCATGTGGTGCCGGGGATCAAACCATGGTCCCAGTGGTTACCTAAGCTTTCCTAAGCAGGCGCTTTATAACTTTCTTTTTTTTTTAATTTTATTTATTTATTTATTTATTTATTTGTTTGCTTGTTGTG
>PVKN010037043.1:0-11319 GCA_004027915.1 Capromys pilorides
AACTAAGAGAAAGTAGCTGTATATATGGTACAATAGTCCATTATAGTAGTGGGTTATCAGCACAACTGGTAATGTTGGAAGCTGTTGACTTGAGCTTTTTACAGCTCAGCATATTAATATAGCTTTACTTTTTATACCTTCTGGTTAGACTTTTCTGCTGGATGGTTAAGACCAAGGTAAAGCAAGACCTGTATAACAAAAATGTAACTTCTGTATCTGACAAGGTCAGTCAGGTCCTCTCAGGATTTACCCTGAAACCATGTACAGCTGTTTGCAGATCTTTTGACAGTGTCAGCCATTCTGTTTTTTAAATACTTGAGATAAGCATATACAGCCCTCATTAATGTAACTCCGGTGCCACCAGTTTTGTCTTAACTACTACTGTATGTGCTGTCTGATCACAAAATCTGTTATCTTAAGTATCCTATATTTAGGTGTTCCAAGTTAAAGTGAAATAAAGATTTTGTGAGCATGCTTACTGAGTCATATATCATATTGGCACTATAGAGGGATTCACATGTAAATTAGATATAAAGTTTACAAGAGATTTGCAAAACATGTAGCAGACAGATATGCTAGCTGTACTAGAAGATAATAGCAATTTTTATATTTGCACCATGTAGTGGACATTTGATTCTAAGGGGATCTGAATGTCTCTACTCACAGATGTGCCCAAAAGCCCCACAAGTGGTAAGGGGACTGCTCACCTGTCATCTTGTGCATGGGCCTTGGAAGCCCCTCCTAGTGTCATTGCTAGGAATGCAGAGCTCAAGTGCTCAAGTGCTGGGCTGGGCTGGCTGTCAGTTATACACTAGGGACAAAGACATAGCTTCTCCCAAGGTGCCTGCACTTAAGTTAGCAGAAAGAGCGTTGTAGTAGCATAGCTAAAAGATAACTGGTTTTCTGAGCTCATGTCCTCTGGGCTCTCCAACTTTCTTATGTAGGAATCCTGGGCCTCCCAGGGACTCCCCAGAGTGTTCTCTGTGTTCCATAGATCCATCAGTGCTTTTTGAAAATTTTAGCTGTTAATCATGTATCTCAGACTGGGCAACTAAAAATGGTCCTGGAGGTAAAATGCTGCTGAGTTTTGTTTTGTGTCCTTAGTTGGATATGGAATGTGCCCTTTTGGACGGAGAGCAGGAATCTGAGACAACTGAACTAATGAAGGAGAAAGAGATTTTGGATCATCTAAACCGGAAAATAGCAGAACTGGAAAAGAACATCGTTGGTGAAAAGACCAAGGTAAAAGAAAATTTGTGTCAGAATGTGAGTTTTATGGGTAAAGCTGTGCCCCCCCCCCCCCAATGGTTAAGTACAAATGTTCCCATGTTTTTGTTCAGATCCCATGATTTTGGATTTATGTGTCATAGTCTCAGAGACAGGGTCACTAGAGCAAAGTTCTAAGATCATAAATTGTCACAGAGAAATGTCAGGTACTGGGCAGCAGAGCCCATATAATTTGGAAACTGCTACTTCATGGCATCTCATTCTGCTTAGGATGACTGGGTTGCTTTTGTTTCACCATCACCCTTTCTACTCTTCTGATTTCACTGTGTTTTTTAAGCATCATTTTTTTCTTTTTAAACTACTGAACTTCTTTGTCACTAGAGTCCTGTTGGGTTGGCTTAGGCATATTCAAACAAATTTGCTTTGATATCTTTTATTTTTCTGTTTATTAAAATAATAATTAAAGCCGTTTATCTCACTGGCCTTGCCTTGTTATTGTCTCCAATGCAAGTGCACTGCTCTTTGAAGGTATTTTTCTGGGAGTAGGGGTGTCCTCACACACTGCCAAATAAAAGCTCTCTGGAAGACACAGGGAGCACTTAGCTTGGATGAAATCCTGCTCATGCATGCCAGGCCTCAACCTGAATGTTAACCAATGCCTTAGAGACAAAGTACAGAAAATAGTTGAAGATTTAGAATTCCAGATTATAACTGCAGAAAATAATTGCAGATTAGAATTGGTTTGTATGAGATTCTTTTCCCCTCTTGGAAATATACATTGCTCTGTCTTTATGACTTAGTTGCAGCTAAAGTAAAGTTAAAATTAAAAATAAAATTCTGATTTTGGAAAGCAAAAAACAAATGAGATTTAATACATTTTTCCCCCTGCCTATCATGTGTTTTACTAAACTGAGAAAAAGAAAACATTTCAGTTTGAGTAAGTTCTGGTGGTCATGTGTAGAAGAAAAATTCTGCTGGAGGTGACGTCCTTTTCATGCTCTTGTTTGAGACCCATAAATAAGGACATTTGTTCTTGGTACCAAAGAGTGAGCCCCAAATGGTGATATCAAAGATGGAAGTTGGGTTAAAAACTACGTATCATTTGTTTGGTTACCTACTTAACAAAATTAAGTACACACCCTTTTCATGTGAACCTTTAGTGTGTTCCTTCTCCTTCCCCTTTAAAATAGGGAATAGATTTGAGTAGCATGTATCCTTATTTTTTACATATTCATAAGACAAATGAAAGGACTGATGGTCCCAGTTATCAGAATTCAGTTATAAATTCTGAATTTATTGTAAATGCAGAAAGTTGTATTTCATAATATAATACTTTATAACATTTTATATGCATAAATTATATGCCATAAATTATAAATGTATAGAAACATAGTAGCTTATGGCAGCCAAAAGCTTCAGTACCTGTAGCATTTTGCTATTAAGTAAATACTAATTAAATTAAGTAACTCTACAGTTACTGTGCTACTGTTTGTGATACTGGCTTATGGAGCCATGAGGTGGAGTTTCATGCACCTTGTAAACTCCCTGCCTTCCTCCTCCATGTAGTTATTTACCTCTGTATAGCTAACTTATGGCACAGCCTACAAGCCTATTTGTCTGTCTAGCAAAATAGCATCGTATTCTGTGCAAAAGTGAAGCAAGTTGAATCAGTGGGGAATCTCACTTCCCAGGGAAAGGCATGCCATCTCCTCTTCCCGAGGGAGGGGTGGGCCTCCCAGAACACAGGCAGAAGCAGGTGAAGAGACCACCTCCAGCTGTTGTTGTCTTGGTGGCTCAACAAAAGTAGTGCAAAGAGAGGAGACTGCAGGGCTTGAAGTGTAGGACTGGCTCACATAGCTTTGTGGGGATTAGTTGCTCTTGGCAGGTGGACTTATTGTGTCATCACCTAGTGTAAAGAATGGCATACACTGACTTTGAGAGGCTGCAGAGAGGATTCAGGGTGTGAGAGATAGGACCAGGAAATATGATATGAATGCACAGTCTTTACAGCCAAGCTCTAGTAGACTCAGCACTGCTCAGCAGCATTGTTATGCTTCTCCAGTAAACTTGCTTGGGCATTTTATGATGCAGCTATTTGGTATCTTCAGTCTTAAAATCTCTGGCCCATTTTCCTCCCATTGGCTGAGAGATTGTCTCACCACCTGCCTTTACTGACAAATTGGAAACATCGATCTTCTCACAACTAAGGAAGCTTCTGTTGTCTCATCAAAGACCAGTCCATCATGTTGGCTGGGTCTGAATGTCATCCAATCCTTTTGTCAAGTCTTTAGGACTCGTGCACCATCCCTGTCAGCTCACTAGAGCTTTATGATTTCATCATTATTATTTGAAAAATTATCTTTTTTTTTTATTTTAGGGAAGGGTGTTCAAGGTCTCACTACTAGATCGGACCCATAGTGATCTACCTGTTTACAGCCTTCCAAGAGCTGGGATTACAGGCATACACCACCATGCCCAGTCTCAATTGCAGTCTCAGCGTGCCCCGTGGTGGGGAGACTGAGGGATTGGACCCCCGGCCCCTCTGCCTGCTTGCAGGCACATTAATCCACTGAGCTATTTGGCCAGCCCGAAAAATTATTATTTTAAAATGAGCTACTTCTTCAATATATAAAAATAATCTACTTTCAAGTTTGCAAGTACACTGTCTCTTCCTCATTTCCAAACTAACTCTATCTCCCATTCTACCGACAGAGACCTCTGCTATCCATAAATTTTCTCCTTCAGTGACTCCTGAAGACCACTGTGCTCTCCAGCCCACTGGGGTTCTTAGTATTCTTGTGGTCAGACTCATGAATAGCATTTGGTGCAGAAGAAAACTCTTCTTGGCTTCTTTCTTCCTTATTTTTGCCTCTGTGGACCATCCTTCAGTAGTTTACCTTCCATTACACTTCTCTCTTTAATGCTTCTAACCAAAAACCGTTCTCTTTTGCACACATCTTCCTTTATATCCATGCATATACTGATGATTATCATATGCATATGTCTAGCCAGCAACCCTTTTCTGCGTTATCACTCACCTCTTGTAACCTACCTGACATTTCCATGCAGACAGTTCACAGGTAGTATTTGCGACTGAATATATCTATAAACAAACTGTTGAACTCACCCTTCCCTCACATCCACCAATTTTCTCAGTCTAGCAAGCCACATTCCTACTTATCTATATGTCCCAACAGAAGCTTAGAAATCAATTTTAACACTTCTTTCTTCATCACACACAGTTGATTTCCAAAGTATTTATCAAGTGAGTGTCTCTGAATCTCTAACAAGATTCTCTTCTGACTCATCAAAATGGCTTTTCTAGTCTCTTTTCAGCTTTTCTCCTCCAACCCATTTTCTTCACAGCAGCCCTCATGGTTTTTTAAAACTCGAAATTAGATTATAGTTCAGATTTATATGAAGTACAGTGGGATATAACGCTCTGTCTGGTTCATGTCCCATCATTCTTTATACAAATCTAAAATTCTGTGATGTTACCATGCTGTGCATATTCCACACCATTCTCATCACTGCTTCTCTCTGTTTTGAAATCTGTTGTCCTCTCTTCCTGCCTGCTTCCTACCCAAGCCCTTTGCAAACACTGCCTCCCTTGCCTCATCTTGTTTTTCATTACTCAGACTCTATCACTTTTTCAAAAAAGCCTTCCCCCATAGCTGACTTTTCTCTGTCAGCTATCTGGGAAAGCTGACATATCATAAAACTGCCAGTTTTATGATTTGCATTTGTTTGGGGCTTATCAGAAACTTATTTTTCTCTCCAACTTGTGAAATAGAGAAAGATACTATGATCCATTGTTTATCTAACCATAGTGCATGCCAAATATGTATGCATAGGGACTAGTATCCTTGGGTTTGCCTGCTAATGGCTGGTCCCGGCTGGAGATTGCAAGAAAAGCAAGTCAAACACCTGCCCAAGAGCCTTGTGAAGCCAAGTTTTAGAACAGCTGGGAGAGGCTGTCCAAGTGCACATGCCAGGGGCCTGGAATCACACTTGCCAGTTGAGCCAAGTGTAAGACAGAAGGAGGAAGTGGCCTTTGCCCTTCCAGATCGCGTTTCCCTTTCCATACACCTGTTGCTGCAGTCAGAGATAAATGCTGGAATGAGAACAGCAGAACCTGAAAAGACATCCCTGAAGGGCAGGCTGTGATTCAGCTATGGTAATCCTGTAATCCTGGCTCTCGTGTTTTGCACATGAGACCTGGAGCCATAGGGATCAAATTTTACACCACCTTGAAGTTGGAATCTTTATGTGAAACTATTGACATTTTGTTAGCTCTTGAGATGTTTCTTTTAGGTTATTCTCTTAATGTAGTATTTAGTATAAATGAACATTTTATGCATAATTGCTGTTTATTTTACTACATAAACAAAATATTGTTATATACACACATTAAAATATAGATAATAGATTTTCTATTTGTTGAATATTTGCAGTGGTTCCTGGGTTGATCTTCGGTTATCCTCTGGGAAGTATTTGGAGAACAGTAATAAGCCTGTCTCCAAGTGTCCCTAGGGGAGCTCATGGCCCCTGCCCATTGAATTCTTAGACCACAGCCACATCCTAGATGGAGCCAACATAAACATGGATAAGGACTAACCAAGCATGAATATCTGGCTGAGCATCAACTTAAAGCAGCTGTTTATTTGGTAAAGCACTAAGCAAAGACAATGATCACATTTTTTGTCATGTTAAACCATCAAGGGAAAGAGACAGGACCACTGTCTCTGATTTAGTGAACAGTCATAGCTTAGTGGGGTTGGTGACAGAATAGGGAAGCTTCTAGCACCCAGAAACCCTGTTTGGGCAAAGACCAGGCTGCTGAACTGAATCCTTTTCTTTCTACCCCCACCTCCACTTCACGGGCAAAGCCCAATTTAAGGCAGCTGCTGAGAAAGTAGGGACTTGTACATCTGTTTGTGGAGGTTTTCATACTAGCTTTATCTATTTCCAGCTACATTAAAAATTCAAAACTAAAAATAGTTTTTCACTTTCCTCTATTTTTGATTATGTTTCATCTGTGCTCTTGAGCACTCAAAAATAAAAATCCAGTTCTACCGAAGTCAAGTAAAATGATTAAGAAAAGCTGCCCTCTGCCCTCTTGGTAAAGTCTTGCCATTGCCTAGGTGACCATCAGAAGTCTTTGTTTAAGGACAAATATTTTGTGTCCTCTCACAGATAGTTGTAGCATTTTGTAATTATCCTGGCAGGTGTACTTTCATAGCTAAATACACTTCACTGTGAATAAAAACGTAAAGTACTCTGCATACACGTTTCTTGAGTGGAATCTGGACTTATTTGGCTTCTGCATTGTACAGTGAGATCCTGTACCAAATACATAAAATGAAAAAAAAGTATAAAAATTATAGTCTGTGGCTAGATGTGTCCTGTTACTACCCTGCCAAAGCACCTGTTACTTCTTCCCTGGCCTTTTTTCAGACCCAGAGGAAGGCAGTGAGCCTGCCCAGATTCTTCAGCCAGGTGCTAATGCCTCCTGAGTGCAGAGCACTGGCAGGTCACAGTCAGGGCTCAGAAGGGACACAGCCCTTCCCGTGCCTTTTTCTTACATTTCAAAGTTAGCTCCCAGCCTAGAGGAAGTGGAACCGTATCGTGGGATTTGAGGATTATATCAACAGAATCACAGATGGGAGGTTATATTTCTGGTGGTTTCTTAATTACTTAAGAGTTCTGCTTTGCCAACCTTTTTCACACTAAACATACATCAGATTGCATATTGAAGTGTCACAGCCCTATCCTCAAAAAGAATATAAGGATGTGTCTCTTCAGAGGCAGAGTAGGGGTTCTTGACAGTTACCATTAGTTGACACAGATCTAAAATCTTTGCTGGTCCAAAAGCTGACATTTTGGGTGGAAAAGTATCCTTTGTAAAGTTAAACATTCATACATAGCTACAAAAAGTAGTAGTGGGAAGTTTTATTAGAAGGTATTGCCCCAACTTCACTGGAAATACCATAGAGCATGTGTTGTACAAACTGTCCTATTTGCATAAAATTCAAAACACTATGAAATCTGAAATGTTTCTGGCCTTAAATAGGATCATGGTGTTTGGATATGTATAAAATCCTGAAAATGAATAAATAAAATGTATAGTTTATTTATAAATCAATTATACTTTATTATAGCTGTTATAGAAGGAATTTTTAAGCTGGGGCATTGCTCATTGGTAAAGTGCCAGCCTCTCATCTCTGAGGGCCTGGGTTAACTCTGCAGAACTAGGAAAAATGCTGGGTCTAAAGTAGTTGCCTAATCTGTGGACCTATGGGAATGTTTGCCACCAAAAGAACTTCAGAGATTTCAGGGACCAACATGAGAAGAAGTCTCAGCATATGTGAAGAGGAATTTGGATGGGCTGCTCTTATAAATGTCAGCTCATGGGCTATTGTGCACCAGTTCTAAATCTGAGCCAGAGTTCAGTGAACTATATCCTAAGTGCCAAGGCTGTGTTAGATTCCAGGATAAACCGTCTGGACATTGCAACAATAGATTTTAATGTTTAAGAAAATCATCATCAAGCTAATAGAGGTGACAGTTTAGCAAATAAAGTATAGGAAGATCAGCTGCATTTGAATTTCAGGTAAGGAGAGAATAAAGTTTTAAATGTATTTAGGGCCTAAGCAACATTTGGATCAACTTAGGTTAGAGAATCATTTGTTGGTTATCTGAAATTCAAATTTAACTAGATGTTGTCTATTTTGGTATGGCAGCCCTGTAAGATAATAAATTAATTATTTTTCAGGGTAAACATGAATTATCTGATTATCAAATATTTTATGCTTATTTTTTCCTTAGAATTCAAGTGTGTGTAGTATCAGAATCAAAGACAGCCAGCAAGCTAAATTTCATTTTCTTTACGAATACAATTTAGAGAAAACTTTCATCACTATTTTCTAACACAAATCTAGCAAAATAAGTAGTTCTGTGGCAAACCTTGATTTTTTAATTTTACAAAAAAAAAATCTAAAATTTTGTGATAAAATAAGGCAATTGTAATAGTTAATATACTTACATTATTTTCAAAGTATATTAATTATATCATTATTAATATACTTAGTATATCATTATTTTCAAAGTATCATACAGTATTGTTATTCAGATTACTTAAACTTATAATCATATCTCATCATTTATATGATGAGCAAGCTGGCAGTTTGCATCGGAACTTGAAATCTGTCATCTTTTTCTGCATGAATCATTAGATATGGGGCCTGTCCCAGTTCTCTTTGTTTGATTTATTAGAGACATTTAACTTGAATATAAAAGTATACTGGGAGTACTAGTTGTGAGAAAGGCCTTTTATATTATAAAGACATAAAGATCAAGTATTTTAAGAACATTTTGATGACTCCTGAGTTATTATCTTGTGCTGTCGTTAGGAATAATACTCAAATCATAATCATTTTTTGGTGCTGTGAAAAGTGACTTTTCACATGCAAAGACTAAAATTAGACCCATGTCTATTACCATACACTAAAGTCAAAATTGACCAGAAATTTGTTTTTTAATACTTTTAATAAAAAATAACAATGTGACAGTTTCAAAACACATTAATAGTACATTCCCAATATTTGATACAATGCAGATTGTTGTCCTCCTAGTAGTTATACAGAGCACAGGGTGTTGACATGATAATTTTTCTAATCATTATTGGTATAAAATTTTCTAGTCATTGAATTAAGAGAAAGTAGTTGTGGGGCCGGCGAGATGGCTCAGCGGTCTAAAGCGCCTGCTTAGGCAAGCTTAGGCAATCGCAGAGACCGCAGTTTGATCCCCGGCACCACACGCTGCACCACCCCACCCTCATAACATAAATAAAAAAATAAAGTAAAAAAAAAAAGAGAAAGTAATTGTATACGTAATCCAATGTTCATAATCGTAGTGGGTTATTGGCAAAACTGGCAATGTTGGAGGCTGTTGATTTAAGCCAATTATAGCTCAGTATACTAATCTAGTTTTATATTTTATGCCTCATAGTTAAACTTTTTTGGTGGGTGGTTAAGGGCAAGTCTAAGCAAGACAAGCAAGATCTGTATAACAAAACATGTAACTTTTTATCTCCCAAGGTCAGTTGAATCCCCTCAGGATTTACTTTCAAGCCATGTACAATGCTTTGTAGAACAGTTGTCAGTGTCAGCCATCTGGATGAGTCATGGCCATTGCTTGACCAGTTTGCTCTCTGTGAAAGCCTGAGAGAATATTTTCTCTCTAGGTGACTCTCCTTAGGCACACTATGTATCTTCAATCCCTTTCCTCTGCAGCCCTGTAATTTCCTTGAACAGAAAATTTGGGACTATAGGATGTTTGAGTTATAGGATGTTATAGCACAGTGGCAAAAAAAGTAGACTTGAGGATTACAAGATGGAGAAGCAAGTACAAACACACTCAGCCACCTTATCTTCGGTAAAGGGGCCAAACATGTTTACTGGAAGAAAGATAGCCTCTAACAAATGGTGCTGGAAAAACTGGCTCTCTACATGTGGAAAACTAAAACTTGACCCTAGTCTATCACCATGCGCTAAACTAAAAAAAATTAAATATTAAAGCAGAAACACTAAACCTACTAGAGGACAAAGTAAGTAGAAATCTTGAAGACAGGTAGGTAGAGAGTTCATGAACAAAACCAAACTACATGGGAAATACTTCAAAGGATCAACAACTGGGATCTCATCTTTTTGAAAAATTAATACACATCAAAAAAAATCAATAATAGAATAAAAAGAAAACCCACATATTGGGAAAAAATTTTATCTGACTGTCCCTCCAACAAAGGACTTTTATCTGGAACATATAAAGAATCTTTTAAAAATCATATCCCCAAAAGTCAAAGACCCAATCAAAAACTGAATATCTGAGATGAATATATACTTTTTGAATAAAGAAATGCAAATGCAAATAAATATATGAAAAATGTTGAACATCATTGGGCATTCAAGAAATGCAAATTCAACCAATACTGAGATTCTGTCTCACCCCAGAAAGAATGACTATCAAGAAGTCAACCAATGGGCCAGGAGTTGGATCAGTGGCGGGAGGGAGGGAGGGAGAGAGGGAGAGAGAGAGAAAGAGAGAGAGAGAGAGAGAGGTCAACCAATAACAAATGCTAGAGAGGCTATAGTGAAAAAGGAATTCTTTTTCACTGTTGACTGGTCTAACCACTATGGGAATCAGTGTGGAACTTCCTCAAAAAACTAGGATTAGAGGACTCATCAAACCTAGATATTTCCCTCCTGGATATTTTTCCAGAACTGAAAGCGTCATGCCATAGCAATATATGTGTACCTATGGTTATAGCAGCCCACTTTGTTATAGCTAAATCTTGGAAACAACCCAAATGCCCATCAGCTGAGGAATACATAAAAAAGATGTAGTATTTTTACACAGTAGAGTATTACTCAGCTAGAAGATAAACTCAAGGCTTGTTTAGGTAATGGACACAACTTCAGACCATACTTACAAATAAAGTAAATCAGACCTGCATGTGTAAATATCACATTGTCTTGCTACTGTAAGAACCTGAGAGGTACAATAGAAAAACATATATAATCATCTTTGTCTCACATAATGCTGATTATCTAAGTCAGTGATTCTCAACTTGGCTTCATAGTAGAAAACTTGTAGATGTTTTTAAAATCCCTTTAAGTCCTTGGATTTGTGATTAAGTTAGGTTCTGGGATTATAGTATATGTAAAGGGTCTCTCAGTTTATTCTAATGTGCAGTCAGATGGACACCACTGATCTAAACAATTTGCCATACAAGTTGAGTGATCAAGTTCTGTTGTCTTTTCTATGATTTTATTTTTTCAATGAGGTAGAATTTGTTAAGTTTACTAAAAGTACATTCAAATTCATTCATTTCTTGAAAATCTATGATCCTGTAGTCCTGTTTTAATCTTTATTGAGTACTGAATAAATAAACAGCTAACTAGAAAGGCAGAAGCAGGTAGCTATCTGTATCCTTGGATTCTGTATCCATAGATTCAATAAAGGATTTAAAACCTTGAAAAAATTTGTATCTGTAGTGACCATATATGGAAGTTTTCTTGTCATTAGTTTCTA
>PVKN010037044.1:0-11321 GCA_004027915.1 Capromys pilorides
TTTTTTTTTTTTTTTTTTTTTTTTTGGCGGGACTGGTGTTTGAACTCACAACCCTGTACTTGCCAGGCAGGCACTTGTGCCACGGAGCTATCTCTCTGGCCCCAACACTGCTTTAATGCAACAAAAACCAATGATGCAGCTGGGCATGGTGGTATACACCTGCAATCCCAGCCCTGAGGAGCCTGGGATTGTCCAACTGCAGGATTGTTGTGAATAAAGGGTAGCTTGGGCTACACAGTGAATTGAAGGACAGCTTGGACTACATTTCAAGACCCTGTCTGTCTCAACAAACAAAAAACTAGGATGCCAGGAAAAAACATTTCACACAGAAAGGCTTTGTAATGCAATGTGTCTGACACATAAATGTTTTACAGTTCTAAGTAGATTCTTACAGCAATAAAAGTTACTGCAAAATAGCCTGTCCTTGTCTATAGTATGAGAGCCACCTCTTCTAAGATTCTTGCTTTTAGATACCTGAGAGTGCTTCTCCTCTTTGCAATACTTCCTCAATGTTGGCCACCATGATCCTCTGCACATCTTGTAACTCAGTGTTGATGGAGCCTAGGTTTCTCCGGGCACGACTGTCAATGTAGAGCTTCTTTGTTTTCTGAATGAAGGTATCTAAAATGATGAAGAAAACTGACCATTAACAACAATGATCTTGTCCACCATAGTAATGAAGTCAGGAATCAAAAGTTCTCAGTTTATATGACTGTCTATAGTTAAACACTTGGGCAGAATACAAAAAGTTGGGCTTTGGTTTGCTCATTTGTAAAATGTAAAGATTCAAATAGATGACCATTCAGTAGAAACGTCCTTGGTATATTTCTGAATTAGATTTACTATCAGTATCCTTAGGGAAACTAAGATCTACTAGTATAAGCCTTTACTGAAAGTAGAAAATTTCAAACTGTTTGGGGATTTTTAAGGTTTTATTACTTAAGTCTATTAACTTTCCTAAAAGGGTACTAACAAGAAATCACTACCATCATTATAGCTAATATAGTTGAGAAATTCTCTACTAATTTTTTTTTTTTAATATACTTTCCCAATCTGCCCTGCTCTTAAAGTTCAGGTAAAGCAAACATGTGATCAAGAGTTTCCCAAAACACCAATATAAAGCTATAGCTTCTTTTATTTTTAGCCTATATGTTTCTCAAAACAATAAAAACCATAATTTATCTTTAAAGATACTTTTAACCTTGGTAACATAGGAATTTATGAGTATTGGACATCTTTTGTTTGCCTCTCTAGATGCTGTTTGTGCCTTGGGAGCATAACCAATATGAAGCAGTTAATGGGCTCATTACCCTGATTTCCAATTAGAATCAAGCGATGAAAACTGCAACAGTAGGGATGAGAGAGAGCAGACAATGGTGTCAGGGTGTTCACTGCCATCTTCGCAAGCAATCATTTTGAGCTGATAGTAGTATCCTTCTACTACTTTTCCCGTATTGGTCTCCTCTAAACGTTCTTTCTCAGATCCAAAAACTGACCCTTTGCATCAAACTTTTAGGCCTGGGGGTGCTAACAACTAATGTGTTACTAATTTCATGTTACTTTTATCTTGTGGTTCTCTTATGGCCTATTCATATCTTTGTGTACCATTAAGCTAATCTGAGTGCAACATTAATTTCCTGTGTCATCCAGTTTTTTTCCTTTTGGGTTTACTTGGCTGTTAGTAGCTATAAAAATAAAACTTGAGAAACTAGACATTATATAAGTTAGCAGTAGAGTTCACAGTTATGAAACACTGGAGTGTTTTGTCAATTTTTCTCTATATCTATAAAGATGGCTCACTTATTCAGTAAACTTGAAACACTTCAGTAAGTCTAAGATAATAAGCCTATTTCTTAACTACAAATATCATCAATGTAACCTAATCCTACTTGTACTCATTTTCCACACTTAGTGTATATAGGACATTTGCTTTGATCTACTGCCATCAGGTATTCTATTAGGCCTAAATGGCACTGAGTCTTTTCATAATTCTTGTACAAATATAGACATCGTGCTAGGTACTTTTTAATTAGTAAATATTATCCTCCAATATTGTCTATATATCCTTTAGTATTTTTTAGTAGACCTCATTCTACTAAAAAGAAAAAATACATTCTGGTTTCCAAATTCTTATTTCCATAAAATGGGTCATATTGTTAGTATGTGTCTACAGAATAACAGCTACGACAAGCCAGCTAAACAGAGTTCATTCACATAATTACTGTTATAAATGACAAGAATTAAGCCAAGGGCAAATCTTGTGGGGAAAAATCAAAACACAAGTTCTGTGGTAAAAAGATCAAAGACTATGGAAAAATCTAATTCAAAAAGACAAAAAGTGGAAGAATTGGAGAGAAAGGAGAAGCCAAAACTTCAGTAGTATAAATGGGGGGGAGGTGGGGAAACAACATGGAAAAGCTGGCATGTGGGGCACATCTGAAATTCCAGCACTCAGGAGGCTAAGGAGGTTTCTTATGAGTTCAAAGCCAGCCTCAACTACATCATGAGATCCTATCTCAAAAAAAGCAAAAAGGAAACAAACATATCGGTATTAAATTAGTGTAATAAAAAGTTTTATCATACTTCAACTCCTTGAGAAGTGAGGTGCAAAACTTACCAAATTCAATAAAGGAATATGGCCTAGATACGGTAGGCACCTTCTTCCCATGCTGTTCATCAAATTCTGAATGTAAATCTTCTAGGTAGGCAAAAGCCAACTTTTTAGGGAAGGCAGCTTCACACAAAACCAAATAGCACACTCCCTGCTCAATAATGTAGCTGGAGGGGGAAAAAAAAGCAAGATAAAGTTGTCTATAAAGCAACTATGTGAGAGTGACTGAAGCAGACTCTTAGAACCATTATACACTTTAAAATACTGAGCCTAATCCTTGTGGGGCTGGCTCAGTCACAAAGTAAATGTCAAACTACAAGTCCTCAGGACTACACAACAAACTTCTTTCCATCATTATAAGTACGTACTAAAAGGAAGATTTGTGTATTTATTTTTGTGGTACCTGGGATTGAATTCATCATCACTGACAAGCACATCCTAGATCTTTATTTGCTGGGCACAGAAAACTGCAATCTCAGACTTAACCTCACTAATTTCCAGACAGAACTCTGTAATCACTGGAAACTATTTAACAATAGAATTACATTCTTGGGTTAACTGAGCTCCCTGGCATTCTGGAAGGAGATATAACTCCAACTACATGCATGAACTACACAAATGAACGAGTACATGCATGACATGTATGAACTATTGTTGGATAATTAGGCTGCTAGGGGGCTTTCAAATTTCTTTTTGCCTATAGCATTCTTTATTTCAGCACAAAATTCAGAAGACTAATGTGTGCAGCAGATTAAATTCCCATCCCTAACCTTTCTATGTGATTCCTGAGGCATCCTTGGGCTCTACAGAGGATAATTTAAAGTCTATTACATGATCACTCAGTCTCCTTAAATAATATTAATACTATTCATGCCCTGTCACTTGCATAAACTCCTGAACTGCCCTCCTTGTCTTCAAGCTATATCATTTTCTATACTACCAGTTTTTTTTTTTTTTAATTTTTTATTTATTTATTTATTTGTTTGCTGTGTTTGTTTGTTTCTTTATTTACTCATTTTGTGGCTGGCTCAGCCTGCCCTGGTGGTGGCGCTGGCGCAGCATGTGGTGCCAGGGATCGAACTGCAGTCCTCGCAGTTGCCTGAGCCCTCCTAAGCAGGCGCTTTAGACCACTGAATCATCTCGCTGGCCCCTATACTACTAGTTTTATTTTCCAAAAGTAAAGAGGACCATATTGACTAGCTTTCAAATTCCAGTATTTTCCTGATACCTGTAAAATTAAATCATATTCCTTTGTACTTATAGGATATCTTCTGGAAAGACACCTAGAAGGGGAATAGCTGAGTTAAGTGAAATTTCTATTTTTAGGTTTTTAAGGAATCTTCACACTGATTTCCACAGTAGTTGAATAAGTTTAATTTCTGAACAACAATGCAGAGTTCTTTTTTTTCCTTGCAACCTGGACAGCATTTGTTATTACTAGATTTTTGAAATAATCATTCTATTCAGGATAAAATGGTATCTCCAAGTAGTTTTACTTTGCATTTCTCTAATATTTACAATATTTCTAAAGGACTTACTACTGAATGATGAGTACAGAATTCAGTACATGCAGGTTAACAGGATAAAATTACTGTAAGTTATATTAAATAATGTTTACTTTTAGAAAAATTGTTATCATTTTTACAAAGTATTAAATTACTGTCTTTCATATTTAAATGTTCTTTTAATTTAAATTAAAAGAAATCAGAACTATACTCACTGAAAAGTCATGGCCCCTGCTTCCAAGGTACATCTTGTAGGAGACTGTTCATTCAACTTCCGAAAGAGATGCTTAGCCTGAGTCTGATACTGCTGAAGGTCCCGGCCAGACTGAAAGAATACACTTCCATTTCAGAATTTTTGACAGAAAGAAGCTGTATCAGTTAACAAGACATATGATGATATTATGAGGACACTACATAAAGTTCTTTCATCTACAGGTTAATATGATTTGTCTTAATGAAAGAAAAATGGTCTACTTTTAGAACAAAAGGAAAGACCTAATATCTAGTTCTTCAAAAAGATCAAATTTTTATTTGCTAAGAAGCAAAAGTGTATATTTCAAGTACATGCGGCACTCTCAAATGCTCTTTCCATTATTAGGTCAGTATCCTATTCCTAACCCATTACACTTTCACCTATCAACATGCACTGTACTCAGGAGAAAACCCTGGGAACAAAAGATTGCTGAATCTCATTTTTAGGCTGGAATATCAAGTAGACTTTTATGTAGAATGTTATATTTGTGAGCACTTAAACAAAACTAAATGTGTATACCTATGTGTAAAAACTACACAAACACTATGATTGTAACTGCAAAAATGAGCAGGTTATAGCAAAGACTGGAAAATTAAATATCCTTTACTGCATATACCTATTCAGTTGTCATATTTGGATAACAAGTTTGAATAGTGAGGGATATATGCAAACAAAAATAAAAATGACATTCAACCAATAGAGTTACAAGCAGTATTTTTCTGAATAAGGTTTAAATGCTTTTACAATCAAGGAAGGGGTTCTACTGGAGAAAGTTGTATAATTTTTTTTTTTTTTCTTTACTGCTAGAACTGGACGCAGGGATCCTATATACTACAAAAGTGCTTACTACTACAGTAGTGTCATTTCAAAAGAGGAAAAAAAAAAATCACACCTTGTAGTCTAACATATACAAAGGGGGAAAGAAATACAGGAAGAATCTGAAGCAAATACACATTGCTTATTCATCCATAAACTGGTCAGGCCAGCAATATTTTGAATGTTTGGTTCCCTTCCAAAATTCACAGGCTGAAATTCTAACCCCCAAGATGATAGGCAGGAGAACCTTTGGGAATGAATTAAAGTCATGAGGAACCCTAATGGCTGAATTAGTACCCTTGTAAAAGATCCCAAGGGGTGGGGGAGATCCCAAGAGCTAGCTGCTTTTCACTTTTTAAGGACTTGGCCAGTGACACCATCTGTGAACAAAAAGCAGACCCTCGGCAGATCCAAATTTGGCCAGCCCCTTAATCCTGGGCTTCCCAGTCTCAAGAACTAGAAAAATAAAATTCTGTTTTTTATAAGCCACCTATTTTGTGGACACTGTTGTTTGATGGAAAGAAATAATTATTCTATTTTGCATTTATTTATTTTGGATTGAAAGATAGAATGTAGTCTCCCATAGTAGATTTTAATAACTAAATGTTGAAAATTAAGTGTTACTCCACTCTTCCAGGGTGTGAGTCCTAAGGTCTGACTTTGAGAAAGTATAAAGTAAAATCTTAAAATTCTAGACAGTAATCTGCTAAGCTAATAGTAAAAACAAGGAAGCAATGATAAAATGATAAAGTAACAGGTCAGCAAAGGCACAATAGAGAAAGATGGTAAACTGGACATTTCCCTCGAATAGGAGACATACAAGAGGCACACCAGGGATGTCAGGCAGAACCTACTTGAAGGGCTAGCTGTAGGTTTATCTTTTTTTAGCACGGTTGTTACAGAAATCATTTGTTATGTAATGCTACTCACTTGAGAAATATTTCTGTGTTGACACATGTATGTGTATAGTTTTATATATTAAAATGCATTTCACAATACTTAATATTATAAATATGTCAATATTATCATCTGTTATGATTCATATCTAAAACGTCTCCCCAAAGTCTCATATATTTAGAGACGCAGCTTCTGTAAGGTGGCTGGGTCATGGAACATTTAAACATAAAAATATTTAGTAGAGGTAATCCAGTTCTTAAAAAATTAATTCTGGACTGATAAGGAGTAAATATGTCATTACAATACCTTCAGACAAGGCAGTCCAGTACCGTTTAGATTCTAACAGGTGATTTTGCCCCCAAGGGGACATTTTATAATAGCTGCAATTATTTTGAATTGCCATAACAAAACAAGGGAGGGAGGTATTACTAACAACTAGGGATAAAGGCCAGAAATGTAGCCAGACATCCTATAATACCCAGTACAGTTCCACACAACAAAGAATTATCCTTCCCAAAACGTCAACAGTACTGAAGTGAAAAACACTGCTGAAAAACTGAGATATTGAAAACATAAGACTATTATTCAAAATTAAAATTCCCAAAGGAAAATACCGTGGGTTTACAGAAACAAATACATTTTGTTGTATAAAATATCATTGTCAATGAGACAAAACATCTTAGTATATACCAAACAAGTTAAGAAACAAACAAGTCAACTAATTTTTAAATATAGAAGCCCATTAAAATTAAGTAGACTTTTGAATGCACTTTGTATTCTTTGCCCACAATAGAATTCAATGCAGAAGCTGGAAAACTGATCAGATGATTAACCTCTCCACCTCACTGTCACCCTTTATGGGTGAAATGTCTATAATATCTGTCTTTCAAGGAAATTTGCCCACACTATCTCCCTTGTTTAAATCATGTTCTTGGCTTATTTGCACAATTACTTTCCTTCACAGAAAATTCTTAAATAGGAGAAGAAAAATATTTTACAGTTGAAAAACTTTGTGTAGATGATTTTTCACAATATATTTGAATTATTATACTTTGTTTTGTAGAATGAATAAAATATTTTTGCTTAGCATAACCTGCAACTGAATCTGTATCGCTACTCTCCTAAAGGAAAAAAAGGCACACTATTTAATTTCAAACTGTAAATGTCATTAAGCCAAGTAGACGAGTTCCTTAGTACTGGATCCTACTGTCAGCATGATGCCATTTATATGAAAATGTTCCTGATCTCCAAAACTTAGACATCTTTCCATGGCAATCCCAGAACATTCTTCTTCCTTAACAATTCTATTACGTTACAGTAGTTTGCTGTCTGACTTTTCCAGTGAGCTGGAACTTCCTTGAAGGTAGACTGTGTGCTCTAATCCCCTGCATTAACAGGACCGGCTGAAGTACTCAAATCTTTCTTTTTTCATGCATAACAAACGAAAAGTCGAAGAAACGTGTAATTTCTTAACTGCACATACTCCTTTTGAGTAACTGTTCTACTTGGGCTGAAGAGAACGTGTCCTTTTATCTGTGGTGGGTGGAGACTACCTACGAGAGGAGACCTTTTCTGAAGACGCAGGTACATTCTGTGTGATGTGTTCTCTTTGAAAAACGTTCTGGAGACGGGACGGGACGGGTTTGGCTAATCCGCATCGCTCCGACTTGACTTTGGGAAGTTGCCCCAAATTCAGGACTTCTACCATTCTGCTGCTAATAAAGCTTCCTCCTGAGGAGTCACAAGGGGCTTCCCACATTCTCGGGAGGAACCCGGGCGGACAGCAAGAGCTCCCGCAGGGACGCGGGCAGCGGAGGACCACGACAGCTTACCTGCTCGTCCTCCTGCATCGACGCGGCCAGCGGCAGCCCGTCCGCCACTCGGGCGATCATCGTTAGCAACACCATCTTCACAGGGACCCGACACTGGCCCGCGCTGCCGGAAGCGTCGTTCTCACTCGCCCTGGAGGGAGGACAGAAAAAGCGCTACCTCAACTCCCAAAGATACGAGCGCCTGCGTCTGCTCTTCGCGCTGAGGTGGCCGGAAGCAGCCCGAGAGCTTCCCGCTACCGGTCCTCACAATTGACTTCCCACGAGAACCTCAACCGCGGAAACTTGAGTTCCGTGCTCTTTCTTTCCCCATCACTCCCAAAGTCCCGCCTACTTTTCTGGATTCCGAGCTTCAACAAGGCTTTCTCTTTGGTTGGAATGAGGAGCTCAAATTGACACAATTTTCTTTTTCCTTGGTACCTTTAAATATGAAGAGAAGTCTGGAAAGGAGGATGGGGTCAGTGGGTTCTTAAAATCTATGTGAAGAACTGAAAAAAGTTATTTTCATATTTATTTTTTCTGCCTTGTAAAAAACTTATGTCATATATAGAATATTTCTATATATGCGTATGTTTAGGCACATTTTGAGTTTTTTCTTGGTTCTTTGTGCTATATCCCAGATCTCAATTTCTGGTCAGGGATCAGTTAATATTTATTGTATGTGTGAATGAACGAACAAGCACAGGATCTCAGAGATAACTCAGGTCAATTATCCTACCAAAACCTGGATCCCAGTTTCATAGACATGATCTGCACCCCAATAGTCTTACTACACCTTCCAGACTGGATATTCACTCTGTTCGAGTAACTTTTATACAGTTACACGTAAGGAAGTGTTCTCAGTCGCTCTGTTCTTTGGTGTCTCCATCTCTAATACAGGGATATCATTGATATCTCAGGGTTTTGTGAATGTTAGAAAAGAAAACGTTGGGCCAAAGTTTTCATAAACTAAAAACAAAATTGAAGTTATATAAATGTATTTATCATTACTTATGTTAATAAAAACTACTCTTTACCACAATGTTTATAGTTAGTGCTTGATTTATATAAATCAATTATTTATTGATTTATATAAATCAATAAATAAAGCTAAATGCTTGCCACATACATATTAATTTAATAAACGATCCAATAAGATTAATATAAGGTCCCCACATTATAGTTGGGCAAAATACTGCGAATAATTTTCCCAAGGTCATGTAGTTAGTTGTAATGAAAGCACGTTTTTAGTGCAACTCCAGATCCTGACATAATTATAAACTCTCACCAATATGTTAAAAGACTAATGCTTGTATTAGCAATATGACTTTTTGATTGACCCTATATGAAAGACAAAGAATTGAAATATGTAAGGCAGAAAAACTAATGGTGCTATCAACAGATACGGAGAAAGTGTACTGGAAAGTGATTTTTGTGCATGGGAAACTAACTTGGTAGAATCAGTATACTTAAGTAATCTGCGGATACAATATTTTCCTTTTTCCTTCCTCCCACTCAGGGATATGTCTTCCTTCTACCACAGCCTCAAATCATTGCCATCCAGCCTCTGCCATGATAACTCCATGTGGGGAGTCCTTTAGGAGACTACCATTTGGGTCATAGACAGAGACACAGAAAGGGAAGTGTGTAGTAGGTACACATGGAGGAGCAGATTTGGAGCAAGAGAATCAGCATCTATTCAGTTCCTGACTCTAAGTGCAGGCTCTTCTAAACTCCATATGCATTTCTATTCTTTGGTTCTATTAAACATCGTTCTCAAAAAAAACCCATCATTCTCTATAATATGACTCTTTTCCCCATAGGGTACTTTGAGTCAGTTTCTATTACTTAAAACCAAAATGTTTATAACTAATGCATGAATGTAGAGTTATCCTGCATCAACATTTCTTGTAACAAAAACTTATTTGTACTTCTTTTTCCTTTTAAACTTACTAGGTGATGGTACTCCTCAAACACACTGAAATGATTCCAGGAAGAGGACTGTGGTCTTCTTAGGCTACTCAGTAGCCATGAAGAGAAGTTAGAACAGTCTCTGTCTGGCCCAACACTCAGGCTTTAGGAACTATGGAATCTGAGTCATGTGTTCTGGACTTGATCAACATGATCTCATTTGCCTTTGAGCTCCTACCCTTTGATCCTTTGAGCAACGCAGCACTGTGTAGTAATGGTGAACACAGAAATTAGTATGTGAAAGGCCCTCCACTATCTTATATGGAGTGAAAAAGTATCAAAAAATTTGCTCAGAGTATTACAATTAATAAACTTATGTACATACTTTTTCTGCCTAAACCTGACAACAACCTTGTGAATGAACAAAATTCAAGAACCCTATGGTTTGTATATGTGCAGCAGAGATAAGGAAAAGTAAACTATAGTTACAGCTATCAGCAAGATTTGAAACCTACCAAAAAATTTCAAAATCAACTTACATGAAGTTACTAAAACCAGATAAGACTTTATTATAGCAGAGTCAGATGCTTGTAGAGATTTTTGTAAGTGGCATCAAAAGAATCAATAGAGACTTGTATCTATTGATTCTTAAACAATTCTCACATGCCTAATTATATGTTAGACACTGAACTAGTAATAAATATGAATAGACAGCAGTTCTAGTAACCTGTGTCCCATATCCACCCACAAAACTCCTGTCTGAAAAAGTTCAGAAGTACTGCATGTGGTAATCCCTGTATGAATTACACAATTGTATAAGTGGATTATATAAATGGAAAAAGTGCTTCTCAAGAGATGGTACTCTTGGATGACAAAATAGCTACTATATCTAGACTGATACCCTCCCACATGCACAAGTACAGCTCACTAGTTCTTTTTAAAATGGAAATATGCCCTTTGTTTCTAACTATACTAAATTAAGCCTTAAAGAGACCCATACTTGTTAATTAATTTATCATCTACAACCAAAAGAAAAGTGAAGTGCAACAGACGTTTTCAGAAGACTAGGACAATATCAGAGTCATCAAGAAAAGAACAAAGAGCTGAAAACACTTGTATTCATTGTTGAGAATGAACTTAAAAATGAAAAGGAGGAGGAAAATTTAAATGAACAGATTGTTTGCAGCAATGACTTTCCTTCTGAAAAAGAGTTTAAATTTAAGTAAAAGTTAACATTGTAGCAAATTCAAGTGAATTATTCTGAACCAACTATTCAGAGAAATCTAAATCAAGGACAGGAAGAGAAAAGATGATAAAATTGTCAGATTATAGAAGTTGCTACAAGGAACATCACAAGCAATGTTTCACAGATAAAATTACTGCAGACAAAAATAGATGAATTACGTTAGCTTGATTCAGTTTCTCAGATCTCAAACATAGATTTTTTCAAGCTCATGACTCAGCCAAATAGTCTCAGAGAATTTCCTAGAGACACAGTTACACCTTGTAAGTGCTAACTT
>PVKN010037045.1:0-11317 GCA_004027915.1 Capromys pilorides
AATTTGAGTCCTTTCTTTCCTCTTTTTGATGAGATTAGCTAGGGGCTTATCAATTTTATTTAATCTTTCAAAGAACCAGCTTTTTGATTCATTAATTCTTTGTATTCTTTGTCTCAATTCAATTAATTTCTGCTCTAATCTTTATAATTTCTTCCCATCTTTTGGGTTTTGATTTTATTTGCTCTTCTTTTTCTAGTCAGTTTAAGTGCTGCATGAGAGTATTTATTTGTGCCCATTCTGTTTTTTTAAATGTGTGAATCGAGAGTTATAAATTTCCCTCTAAGAACCGCTTTCACTGCATCCCATAAATTCTAGCAGGTTGTGTTTGAATTTTTAATTAAACTGTAGATATTGTTTAATTTCTTTTTTAATTTCATCTATAACCCACTGGTTGCTGAGAAGGGTGTTGTTTAAATTCCATGTATTTCTGGGGTTCTTGTGATTTCTTTTTTCATTTATTTCCAGTTTCATGGTACTATGATCAGATAATATGTATGGGATAATTTCTGTTTTCTTGCATATACTTAAGCATGCCCTATGGATTAGTAGATGGTCTATTTTGGAAAATGTCCCAGGTGCAGCTGGAAAAAAAAAGTGTATTCTGAAGTGGTTTGGTAGAAAACTCTATGTATGTCCACCAAATCCTGTTGTTTCAAGTTCTGGTTCAGTTCTGTGACTTCTTTGCTAATTTTTATCTGCTTGACCTATCTTTTTGAGATAGAGGGGTGTTAAGGTCTCCTGTTAAGATTTTGGTATTGGATAGTAGATTGTTCATGTCCATTAAAATTTGTCTTATATAAATTAGTGCTCCTGTGTTGGGTGCATACATATTTATGTTACCTCTTCATCTTGAGTTTTTCCCCTAACCAGTATGTGGTGGCCTTCTTTATTTCATTTGATTAATCTTGGTTTGAAGTTTAGCCTATCTGCAAACAGGATTGCTACCCCTGCTTTTTTTTTTTTTTTTTTTTTTTTTTTTTTTTTTTTTTTTTTTTTTTTTTTTTAGGTGCTGGAGCATGTAGTATTGTGTTCCACCCTTTAACTTTTAGCCTATGAGTTTATGAGTTAAGTGTGTTTCTTGTATACAGCATATGGTTGGATTTTGCTTCCTTATCCATTCTTCCAGTCTGTTTCTTTTAGTTGGTGAACTGAGTCCATTTACATTGATGGTTATAATTGAAATGTATTGACTTACGATTGACATGAGTTTTACTTACTACTGTTTACCCCTTTTTCTCCTGTGTTTAATTGGTTGCCCTATTTGTGGGTTCTTTCTGTTCTTATTTGTAGTTTGGGTTGTTTTGGTCCCTCTCTAAAACATTTTTTTTTTTAGTAGTCTCTGGAGGGTTATTTTTGACATCATGTAATTCTTTAGTTGTTCCTTATTGTGCAAGTATTTCACTTCTTCCTCATACTTGAAAGAGAGTTTTGCAGGGTATAGCAGTGTGGGCTGGAGTTTGTTTTCATGGAGGACTTGAAGCACTCTGCTCCATGCTCTTCTTGACTTCATGGTTTGTGAAGAGAAATCTGTCATTATTCTGATGAGTTTTCCCTTAAATGTAATCTTTTTCTTTTCTCCAGCAGCTTTTGGTATATTATTCTTTTGATAGATTTCTGGGATCTTGACTATCATATGTCTGGGTGTGTTTTAGTCAGGTTGATGTTATGTGGAGTTCTGTATGGTTCAGTTAGCTGAATATCTGATTGTTTTCTCATATCGGGAAGTTTTCTGCTTTACTTCTGCCCATATTCTTTTTATATCATTTGTATTGACTCCTTCTTTCTCATTGACTCCTATTAGTATCACATTGTTCATTTTTGCATCATCTTGCAGATGTTGAATTATTTTTTCCCTGCATCCTGGTTATTTTTAAGAGATCCTTTCTTACCTTTTCACTAGCTGCAACTGTGTCTGCAAGATCTGAAACTCTTTCATCACTTTCGTTCATATGGTGTTGCCAGCTTGTGATTGAGATTTTATTTTCTTGAATATCTCTTTGAAACTTTTTCACGTGATCTATTTCTTTCCTATATTGTTCATTCAGGGAATCCATCATTTTTCTATTCTGCTCTAATTTTTTCTCAATGTCTTCTTTAGTAGCATTTAAGTCTTTCATTATAGTCATCCTTTCCTTCTCTACTTCAGAGATTGTTTCTGCTCTGATCTCTCTACCTTTCTGCAGTTGTTCCTCTACTTTAGATGCTATTAATTTAGAGATCTTTTTTTACTTCAGAAAAAATTAAAATTTTCTTGTCTGATTTCCTGTATACCTTTCTGCAGTTGTTTTTCACATTCTATTAATTCATGAATTTCTTTTTTTACTTCAGATGTTATCTCTGATCTGAGTTCCTCTATACATTTCTGCATTTGTGTGTCTACCTCAGATGCCAGAAATTCAGAGATTTTGCCTGCTTGCTTTCTGTTTTCTTCCATGGTAGTATTTTCTGTATTTTTTTCTAGGTGGGCTCGGGACCTGCGACTGCATCTTGCTCCTTCTCTTTGTCATTTTGTATAGCAGTATTCTCTGCACTTTGGTGAAGTTATGTCATTAGCACCTATCAACATTTGGGTCTGGATCCACCAATCTTGATCCAGTCCAGATGTGCCTGGCTGGGTCTGGCTGCTGTGCTCAGCTTCTTCCTGCTGCAGCTCTTGAAAAAGAGCCTGCTGTGCTCCTCTGACAAGATGTTCAGCTCCTGGATTAGCTGGTAGGGTATGATCCTCAGCCGCTCTGCAGGGAATTTTGTTGCAGGGTTCCACAGCAGATGCCAGAGCTGGGTTCTGGGCAAGGAAGAAGCTCAGGTGGCAGGAGGGTGCAGGCCTAGTGTTCCTGCCTATGCCCCCACCAGTCATAGGCTGTGGTTGGGAGTGGTGTTCTGGTGGCAATGCAGGGGTGCACGCAGACCAAGAGGTCCTACCTGACCATAGGCTGGGTCAGTCGGGGTGATGGGCAGGGTCAGAGTTCTGGTGGTGGGGCAGGGGGCGCATACGGGCAGAGAGGTCCTACATGGGCGTGGGCCTGGTCATTCAGTGTAGGTCAGTGATACATTCTCATACTGCTTCTAACCTATCTTTCTGATCCTTTCCCTAGGAAGAGCTACCTGACTCAACAGTTTCACGTGGTTGAGCAGATTCTGGCTAAGAAGTATTATGCATTATCTATATCTATCAATTTAAACAGATTTGATGATGAAAATATGTAATACAACCATTGTTAAATTTTTCTTGTTTTGAAAATCTTGTACTATATGTACTCTTGCTTGTTACTGTTTTCCCGTCTTTGTTTCTGCTATTTTTACTCTTTAAAATAAAATCTAATAAGATTAAAAAAAAATTAGAAAAAAAAGAAGTATTATGCATGAAAGTCAATCTAAGATGCAGTATGGTTGTGTCAGGACTCAGTAAACTGAGGCAGGAGGATTGCTCTAATTTCAAGGTGAGCCTGCAATACATAGTTCAAGGCCAGCCTGAACTGTAAACTAAGACCTTGTCTTTTAAAAACGCCATACACCTTTTTCTAAAGGTGTCTACCACAGAAATTCCCTTTAAAAAATCACTTATCATTGACATTTACATTTACATTAAGAACTGAAGGAAAGAAAATATATGTGATGTGATTAGAGAATACATTTTTAATACATCAGATTTGCAACTTCATCTCCATAACTACCTGTTTTTCACCCTTCCTCAAAAGCCTCTACACACCATCTTTGTGAGAAGGGATAACAGCACTATATGATAAACACACACCCTGCCTCTCCGAAGCACTTGGGCTTAGACATACTGCAATGAGTTACTGGTAAGAACATGCATTTACAAGTCCATAAATCAGTCAAGAATAATCTAGGATCCACCTCAACCAACCTTTAATGCAGTAGTCGGCAAGCTGTTTTTGTAGTGGTACAGAAAGTAGGTATTTTGGGATTATAGCACACGTAGCTTTTGTCACAACTACTCAGCTCTGCCACTGATATGTGAAAGTTGCTACAGACAAGAAAGAATGTAACTGCATGGGTGAAACTGTATTCCAATAAAATTTTATTTACAAAAAGAGCAGGGTCAGGTCTGGTAATTGACCCACCCATAACATACCTTCTGTAGACCAAACTGTGTACCAGTTAATGCATAAGCAACAAATAAAGAGGAATAACAGTAAAATACTAACATAGATTTAATGACAAATATTCGATATTTGTTGCTGAACAACAAAATACTATTCAAAGAGCCAATATTAAATAAAACCCCCAAACAAGGCAATTCTCTCTCTCTCTCTCTCTCTCTCTCTCTCTCACACACACACACACACACACACACACACAAGCACACGCACACGCACACGCACACACGCACACACAAATATTCACATAAAGCCTGTTCCTCTTAGGAGCATTAAATTATTCATTATTTTAACAAACAGATGTAAAGTAATATTACAGTGAAAAGTGTGCATAAACTTCAGAAACACAGTTCAGATTGTCCATGAACACAAATGCTTAATTTGTACCTTTTCACATATTTACAGCCTCTTGACTGTAACAAGGGGCTACATGGCTCAAGGAGTTAAATGTTCATCTCTTTCCAACCCAGAACTCAAGGTTTAATCAAACTTTTAACTGTTTCAGGTTTGGCTTAGCAGAGGTCTTGGGCAACTTCCTTAAGAAACAAATCATATTCCTGCTGCTACTATCGTTAGTGATTTGGAGGAAAGAATTCTTAACATTTCCAAAGGTGACCCACAGTGAACAGAGTTTGCTGAAGAAACCCTATCACTCTAAAATTAAAAACAAGAAACACCCTTCTGAATGCATGTAACATCATGTAATGTGAGTATATACCCTGGAGAAGCATGTGAAATGTAGAATCACATTTTAAATACGCAGTGAGATTACACACTGGTGGCTGCACAGTTTTCTACTGATGAGGAGAAGGGATTCTAATGCCACAGCTGACTCAAGGACAAGAGAGGCAAAGTCCAAAGAGTTTAACCGCCACTATTTTATATGAGTTTTGATTCCCATTCCATTCCCCACTAAGCTCCAATTTTGCTGGTATGCAACATATTTAATGACGATGAGGCTGTCATATCAGCAGCAAAAGACCAAGGAACACATGAAGTCAATATTCAACTCACAAACAATCAAAAGTTAGATGAGATGGTATAGGCATAGATGTGAGAGAACTTAAAACAGCTGAAAGAGGTAGATGTGCATAAAAAAAAAACCTCACCACACAAAGGAGAAATATTACCTACAAATTGGTCATATTATTTTTAGATAGATTGTATACACTTGATATTCAGACTACATAATTCAGAATAAATAACAGATAGGTACTTTGCTTGGCTTGACTCAAAGAAAATAAAAATGAATTAATGTCTCTTGAAAGTATCCCTAGTATGAGCATCCAGTTCCATTTGTGAATAATAACAAAATGATTAAGAGGGCAAGATCAATAGGCAATGTACAACCCAAGATTCTCAGGATTTTTTGTGTGTGTGTGTGTTATGACAAAAACATGCTTTCCTACAGTCCTCAAAGAGGTTCTTTGCTAGAATACAATTGATTAAGTATAAATTACTAACCTCCACAGAAACATTGCTAACACTGTAAAATCAATCGTGTAGTTTTCCCCCTTCAACTATGTCCAACAGTTTGTAAAAACGCCTCTACAAATAGTATAGGGTAACAAATATTAGTGAAGAAAACACTCTTTTCACAACTCTAACTTTTAAAGCTAATCTAGAGGAGGGTATTTTCAGGGTAGGGAACAGAAATCTACACAACAGTCCTCTAACTACAGCCCCCTACTAGCAATGGAAACTAGCTAGGACACCCTACCTAGGTGACAAAGACCAGCTTTGTCAATAAGGACATCTTTGGCCCTTCTAGGCTAGATTTGAGTTTTCCATCAAGCATAAAACTGTTCAGTGTCCTTATATACTCATGACAGGTCAAGTCTAGCAGCTGAGCCAGAGAACACAAAAGGTCAGGCCACACCAATTCACACTGGCCTTGGCCTCCCTTCAGGACAGTGTGCCACATTCCTGTCCCCGGGCCTTACCTACAAGAGGTCATAATACTGATTCACCTCACAAAGATGTGAGGAACAATTAACAATCATTAAAAAGCATAAAGCACTTTACAAATCCAAAAGTGTTATTTTGGCATCTATAGAACTAGAAAACATTCATCACTTGTGCTATTTGGCAATGTTGCTTTTCCACCTCTCCAAACTGTGCCCTCTGTGTACAGCCTTGAGATTTCTATAGGGCCTCCACACATAGGAAACAGAACTTCCAGCCTGGACTAGAGCCCTCATTAGTAAGGATAGAGGTAGGGGTTACAGGAGGGCAGGGCACATGCATGCAAAGTGCAGGCAAATGAGACAAAGAGGGTTTGCATTTCAACAAGCAAACTTCACTCTCCTGGATTTCTCACCTAAGGCCAGCAAAATTCTAAGCTATTCATCTTTTGAGGGCCTGGGGTAGCTGTTGATGGTCTGATGTTCACTTGAAACACATACCAAGCTGATCTGAGAAGGACAAAGTCATACAGAGCTAGACTGATCCATTTCCTTGTACCTGAAAGATCACAAGTGAGATCTTAAAAAAAAAAAATTTTAAAAATAAATAAATTATAGGGCCTGGTGCATACAGGCAACAGAGGAAAGAGACTGGTCATCGGAAACCACCTACACTCAGCAGGAAGCTGGAGTGCTTTCAAGGAAGCAGCAGAGAACCAGGAGCAGGATTTTCCAAGAGCTCTGAGGACAAGTTATAAATGAATTTGTAAATTCCAGAGGTTGCCGCTTGAAGGTGAAGGTGTGCTGTCATGTGTTTCCTGCCCTTTCCCCTGGATGCCTCACAGTAGCAGCGAATTATGGCTCAGAAAAATGAAAGGAAGAGTATGGTCAATATCCTCTCCTATGGGGTCAACGACAGCTAACAGGGTTCTGGGGTTGGGTCAGTGCGACCACTTAGCACCTGGTGGGACCAAGACAGATTTATATTTGCTGTTTGTTTTACTCTAGAGCTCTCATTCAGCCATGCCTACTTTCCTCACTCCCAGCGACCATCACGGCCAATGTCCTCTCTGCTTGCCATCGTGTTCCCCTTCCTAAAGGTCCTCAGAGCCCTGGCTCATCCATACCCTTCATGCTCTACAGTGCCTACTGGAGAAAGTCATCCAATTAACTACACCTCCCAAAAGTTTCTTTGATGGAAAGGCAGTAGACAAAATATGTAGCACCCCCAAATAACCTCATCCCTTCCCTTCAGGACCCCAGAACGCCAAAAGGCTCCTAGCTCACTTTCAGATTGACCCTTCTGTCTCTGCCCCCACTTTCCAAGAGAGGGTCCATCCTGGGGACGCCCACTCCTCACCCACTCTCTCTACCTAACCTAGCACAGGTGCAGCTTCTGGTGCTGCGCGAGGTGCGTTTTGTATCGGAAGCCTTTGCCGCAACTGGTGCACTTGTGCGGCTTGTTGCCGGTGTGGATGCGGCGGTGACGGATCAGGTGCGAGCTCTGGATGAAGCTCTTGCCGCACTCGATGCACGAGTAGGGCTTCTCGCCCGTGTGCGTGCGCTGGTGCTGCGTGAGCGTGGAGAAGTCGCTAAAGCACTTTTCGCACTGGCCGCAGCGGAAGGGCTTCTCGCCCGTGTGCACCCGCAGGTGGTTCACCAAGTGCGAGTTGCGCCCGAAGCCCTTGCCACACTCGCGGCACACGTAGGGCCGCTCGCCTGAGTGCGTGCGCTTGTGCGTGAACAGGTGCGAGCTCACGCTGAAGGTCTCCCCGCACTCGGAGCACATGTAGGGCTTCTCGCCCGTGTGCACGCGCTGATGCTTCACTAGGTCTGAGCGCCAGCTGAAGCGCTTCCCGCACTCGCCGCAGCCGTGCGGCTTCTCCCCCGTGTGGATGCGCTGGTGGTTGGCCAGGTGAGACCTGCGCACGAAGCCCTTGCCGCATTCCCCGCAAGCGAAGGGCCGCAGCGCCGCCGCGCCAGCACCGCTGGCCGCCGCGTGCGCGCGTCGGTGGCTGAGCAGGTGCGAGCTGAGGCTGAAGGCCTGGCCGCACTCTGGGCACGGGTAGGGCTTCTCGCCCGTGTGCAGCCGTCGGTGCTTGAGCAGGTCGGCGCGCCAGCTGAAGCTCTTACCGCAGTCCGGGCACAGGTTGGGCCGCTCGCCCGTGTGCAGGCGCAGGTGGTTGGTCAGGTAGGTGTTGCGGCTGAAGCCCTTGCCACACTCCCCGCAGCGGAAGGGCTTCTCGCGGGCAGGCCCGGCCAGCGCGGGGCCCGCCCCAAAGCCACCCGCCATGCTCACCCCCATCATGCCCACCACCGCCCCACACTCGCCCGCCAGGCCGAAGGGCTCCAGGCTGGCTACAGCCGCAGCCTCCGCCAGCCGGTGGATGCGCTGGTGCTGCAGGAAAGCCGCGCCAGGACTGAAGCTCTCCCCACAGTCCGGGCAGATGGTGGGTGCGTCCATGATGCTGGCCACCAGGCTGTCAAGCTCCCCAAGGTCCACGGCTAATGAGTGGTGCAGCCGGTGGAAGCGGTGGTGAGAGGGCTTATTGCCCCGGTACCGGCCCCCCAGGGAGAGGTGGCGCCTCCAGGGAAGCACAGGACGGGACGGCTGCTCCTCAGCCTCCTCCAGCGGGTTCTCCCCAACACTCTCCTCACCCTCCTCTTCCGGGCTCCGGGCCATGCTGTCTGACTCAGACAGACCTGGGAACATTGCCATGTCAGCCACACCAGGCTGGTCGTCCTCCTCCTTCTCCTCCTCCTCAGAGAGATCAACCCTTTCTTCCTTACTCAGCAGTTCCTCTGTAAGAGAAAAGGTAGAAATGGGGCTTACTAGACGGCACTCAAAAGGTAACCTTCGGGCAAACAGCCTCAATAGCAAAAGTGAGAGCCAGGGTGTCAGTGCCCAGTCCGCGGGCCCTCAGGACACCCACCCCTCAGTGGCCTGCCACCCTACCTTTCAGACGCTGCCCACCTCTCTTCTGTCAGTAAAACTCTAAACAGATCGCTCTCTGACTCACTTCGTGTACCCCACATCCTATGGTGTAGGGACTCTGCTTAGTAGAGCCGCTAAAGGCAGAGAGGCCCTACGCTGCCCAGGTGAGACTTGCTGAGACCTTGATCTCCAGAAACAAGGTTTGCTTATCCAAGAGCTAGAGCAATGCCTTTTTAAGGGTCTAGCTTCAAAAGACAAAATAGAGTGACCAACCCCCCGCCACACACACACACACACACACACACACACACACGTGCACACATATACACAGGACAACTTGGCCTAAAGAGGCTGCAATAGCTGAAGGTGGAACAACAAACCGAACTCACTTTTAAGAAGGTGACTATGATAGGGCAGAAGAAGTGAGGACCAAGGAAGAGCACTTGAAGCCTAGAGCTGTGAGCCCCCGTTGGAGGCTGGGCCAGGACACACACCTGCTGCTCTCTGGCTGCTTTATCCCTAAGCACAGGGGGCTCCAGAAAGTTCCTGAGGTGTGGAAGGCCACATGCTTATAGGCACAGTGGGGGGAAGGTAGTGGGGAGTCTGGGACTGTGTCACCAGAAAGGAACATAACCTCATAGACCCAGTCAAAAAGAACTTCAGCTCATTTCTTTCCCTAGGGCATTTCCGCAGAAATAAGCAACAAAAGCCCAAAGACAAAAAAATGAAGAAGCGAATAGAGGCTCAGCATTTACTCTTTTGGGTTAGGAATAGTAATGGGTTTACTACATGGCCTGAACACTTTGGAAATTTGCCACATGAAGCTAAGTAAGTCACTTACCAGTGACTTCGTTTGCAGAGGGACATAGATGATTACTCTCTCTGAAAACATCTGGATAACTTTGCCCAGCCCTATGCTAAGTAACTCTTTACACAAACGCAGCAATGCATTTCACTCTCCCAGCAGCCACGCAGGGCAGGTTCCAGTGCTCCCTGTCAGCCCTGCCGCACACTGTTACCAGTGGCCATCTGTAGTGGTGCTCTGTGATGCCCAGTGCCATGCCATGGGGAGCCACTTGGCCCCCCGCCCCTGGCCAGCAGGGCCCACCTCAGACTCAATAGAAGAACAGGGTGCTCCCCTGTACCCACACCAGGAAGGGGATCCTGCTTAGTGCTCCCTCTAGAGCCTCCCCACAAGGAACACTGTGATGATTATGACTCTAGAGGAGCTTAGCGTAAAGGGGAGTGGGGAAGATTCCAGCCCCTCCTCACCTGTGCAGATGCTGCACGCTCCTTCCCTCACCCGCCTTTCCCCTTTCCGGGCTTCATCCTGTGGCTTGGAGCCCATCTCCTCCACCAGGTGGCCTCTGTCTCCCACATCCTGTGGATTAGAATCCATTCCTTTTTCCTCTGGGTCTCCTTCCCTGTCCTCGGTGTTTTCCAAATCAGACCCCATCTCTTTGTCTTCTGAGTCCTGGTGTTCACATACACCCTGATCTTCTTGTTCCATCTGGGAAGAAAAGGGTAAGGGAGGTGACCAAGGATCCTTGCTTCAGACAAAATGCATAGGAAGAGAGGTCATATCAACTTGGATTCATCCCACGATGTCTGGCCTTGGTTTCCCCATCTAATAAAATGTCTGCAGAGGGCCAGTGAGATACTTCAGAAGACTAAGCACCTGCTTTGGCAAGCACAGGGACCAAGGTTCAATCCTGGTCCAGCATGCTGTGCCAATGCCAGCCCCACCCTGGGGCACACTGAGCCACTAAATGAGTCTGGGTATAGTGCACATGCCTGGAATCCCAGCCCTGGGGAGGCTGAAAACAGGAGGATCACTATGAGTTCCAGCTGCATAGTGAGATCCTGTACCAAATACATAAATGGGAAAAAAAAATGTCTGCAGAGTTCAGAGACCCAGGTGGCACATCTACGTCCCACCCTAATTTAAAATAAACAACTGGGTATGAGGGGGCATGTGCAGTGTTGATTGGTGGGTCAAGGGAGGCAACTTTATTCTGAGAGTGCCACATGCCAGCATTCACTGGCCCCAAGTCTACCTGCCTTTGTCTATGAAGTAGATAACTGTTGGTGCGGGCTCGCAGTTTTAACAGTGAGGTAAGTATGCACATTTTTTAAAAGTAGAAAACATGAAGCAAAAAACAAAAAAAAAAGACCCCATCAGCTTAAACCTCAACCTCCAAGCCATAGAGTGATGATCAGCCCAATTTTGGTGTCTCAAAGTCCTGCAGTTTGCTTATTCTTGTTAAGCTAGCCCTCCAGCAGCTCCTAACAATCTCACAAGTACTTCAGCTAATTTTGAGAGGGATATACAGGGTCAGAAGAAAAATACATTCACAATA
>PVKN010037046.1:0-11316 GCA_004027915.1 Capromys pilorides
ATATTTTTACTCATTCGTATATCACTTTTTAATTTTTTTACCCATTTTTCTCATTATTTGTCTTTTATATATTGACTGATAAAAGAGTTGTTTTCTAATTCTGGATATGAGCCTTTGGCAAGAATTAAAAAATGTCTTCTGCTCCATGTCTTAGTATCTTAATTTGCAGAATAAGAAAACATTTCTTAATTTAACTACAGGCTCTACATCAATTTTAGATACTAATGCATCACTTTTGTGGTTGGTTTTGCTTAACTCTATCTAAAAATATTTTACTACCTCAGTAAAGGAATTTCCTTTTACTATTTGAAAAATTTATAAAGATAATTCTAGATTCCTATGCAATTCTTAAAAAATAGTACACAAGGATCTCGTACACTTCCCCCACCCATCATAACATCTTGGATAAGATCACAGATAGTATAAGTGCAATATTGACACAGATACATGCACCAACTGATACAATCTACTGATCTTATTCTTTTTTTTTCCTTCTAATTTTCTTGTACCTATTTATGTGTGCACATGTGCATGTGGCTATGAAATTCTGTGCCATTTTTCCACTTAGTGAAGTTCGATATTGTCTATCAAGGCCACTTTTTCTCATATATTTTTCTTCTGTTGCACACAAAGGAAAGCCCAGGCTCTTGGTGAGATCTTCCTTCTGAAAAAGGTGTCCTGTCTTTTGTCTTAAGCAGGCAAGGTGAAGAAGCTGGTTGTACTGATCCAACCAAAGATTAAAGTTAAGGTTGAGGTTGGGTTTGAAATTATGGTAGACATAGCCATGCCCAGGGTTCCCTCTCTTCAGAGGATACAGAGCTCTGGAACTTGCTTTGGGGACTGAAAAGTTTTCCATCTCCTCAAATTCAGATGTGGCACTCAGCTTTTCAGACTTTTTCAGTTGGTTTCCTGCATAGCTTCAATATATCGCCAATGTTTTGGGAAGAAAATCGGGCATACTTTTCAAGTCCCGTATTTATAACATTTTCGCTTTTATCTTCCACAACTCAGAACACTTCTTTTGGTTGTTTTGTTCTTAGTGCATAGCAAATGCACTTCGCTTTTGTACTAGGTCTGGCTGACTAGCCTCCAGCAGTCCTGAGAATTGCTAAGTTCCCTTAGTGGATAATGATTGCTAGTAGTCACCATTGCCCTTAGGGCAGAAGTACTCAAAGTGTGGTCCCTAGACCAACAGTGACAGCATCACCTGGGAATTTGTTAGAAATGCAAATTTCTTGTCTGTATTGCAGACCTAACAGAATCAAACATTTGGGACTGGAGCTCAGTGATCTGCATTTCAGTAAGCTCTCTGAGTGACTGGCGAATCTAGTGATTTTCAGTTTCTCACTCAGTAGATCTAGGGTGGGAATGACCTCATTCAAATTTCCAGCAGGTTTTCAGATATTCTTGGTTCTGTAATTACACTTTTGGAATCACTGTCTACATTTCCCTGGCTTTCCTGAGTTATTTTCAAGCGACTTCGCTGAGCAGTATTCTGCTGATAAAATTGCATGAGATATTATTTTACCTTTTAGAACTCAGTCTTGCTCTTTACCCTCTATTCAAACTCAGAATTCTGCAAATACAGTTTGGAGAACCCAGCATGGATTTGAAACTCTTCAACCCTAATTTGCTCATTTTAGTCAAGTTCAATTGCTTAAAGTTTTACTCATTTACCTTTTTCCCCAAAAGCTTCTTTCTGCCAGGGTGACTTCTGATTCCATTCTCAGAACTGGCAAAAGTCCTTATCACATAAAAGAACTACCCTTATTTTTCAGTTCATTCATATTGGTTGTCCCCTCTAGGATTTTAATCTGTCTGCATTAGTTTCTCTTAAAGCTCTCTAACACTTTAAATGGTATGATTTCCAGAACATATCCCATTTTCCCAGCTGTTTTCAACAAATATATTAATCTATAATGACCTAATACATCATATCCAGAGGAGGAAGTTGATGTTTTCTAAATTTCAAATTTATTGAGTAGGGGCTGGGGAGAGAGCTCAGTAGAATAAGCACTCGCCTGGCAAGTGTAAGGGCCTGGGTTCAATCGCAGTTCCACAAATAAATAAATAAATAATAAATAAATAAATAAATAAAATTTATTGAGTAGAATAATGTAAATGCATGGTATATAGAATCAAAACATATAGAAGATATAAAATCATGTACCACATAACAATGTTTTTATCAATGACAAAGTAATGTCCAACACTTCTCATATGAGATTATAGTGCCTATTGACATCACAGTTGTCTTAATTTGCACGAGAGCACTATAAATTTACAGATCAATGAAATCTAACACATTTTTGAAGAGTTGGTTTCACCTATATTTTAGCATATATCATTTAATAACATATCACTGTATTGGAAAATAAAATCTTTGAAAACCATAAGCTAGTTTCCTCCAATGAAACAATACTTGTTTTGTCTTTTTTCTTTTCTTTTTTTTTGTGGTACCAGGAATTGAACTCAGGACCTTGTGCTATGCCAGGCAAGGGCTTATCCCACTTAGCTATCATCCCAGCCCTACTAGTTTTATCTTTACATACATCCTTCTAAAGATGTCTTGATACACTAAGATGCACACATATTTATCCGTAGGTGTGTGTATTCCTTTTCCTACAACATTGATTCACATGTTCTCTATTTTGCTCTTTTCGCTGAACAGCATATCTTATAAAATGTTCCATTTTAATGACTCATTCTTTTAAATAGCTTGTAGTATTTCATGATGTGTATGAAATATAGCTTACTAACCACTGGTCATTAACTGAATTGTTCCCTGGATAGTTTGTGTGCACACTTAGCTAGTTACTATGTGTGATGGATATTTAGTAGGTTTCAAATATTAAATAACACAGAAATAAATAGCTTTCTGTTGTGTTAGTTTTTGCATTAGCATTACATAAAATTTATGATTGCATATGCAATTTTAAATCATTATTTAGTCATAATATGCATATTATAAAACTTACCAACTCCAAGTTTTGAAAGTAGAACAACCATTGACACCACATAGTTGCAGAATTCTCTGTCACGCTAAAGAGGTTTTGGAGCTCATTTGTGGTATATCACCTCTCTTATCCCATAGAACTAGCCAACTTTTCATGTTCAGGCACCTGTAAATTTGCCTTTTCCTACAAGTTTAATATAAATGGAATCCACTGCAGTGTTTTTGTTTTTGGCTTCTTTCACTTGGCAACATGTTTTCAGGTTTTATCCATATTTTATTTCATTTCATTTATTTATTTATTTTTGTCTTTGTTACACAGGGTCTTGCTTTGCAGTTGAGGCTGGCCTTGAGCTCGCTTTTGTAGCCCAGGCTGGTCTTTAACTTGCACCAATCTTCCTGCCTCAGCTTCCCAAGTGCTGGGATTACAGGCATGCATCACCATGCCCAGCTCACCCATATTTTAGCATATATCAGTTGCTCACTATTTCATTTTTCTTCTGAATCACATGCTTTCCATTTTGGTGGCCATATACCATAGTTTGTACATCCACCCCAAGTGGATAGTACTTTGCATCATTATTACAAATATTGTCACACAAATTTTCTTCTTCTTTTTCTCCTTCTTCTTCTTCTTCTTCTTCTTCTTCTTCTTCTTCTTCTTCTTCTTCTTCTTCTTCTTCTTCTTCCTTTTTCTTTTTCCTCCTCTTCTGCCTTCTCCCTCTCCTCCTCCTCCTCTTCCTCCTCCTTCTTCTTTTGGACTAAAGATTTTATTTTAGAAGTATAAAGTATGAAGGCATGGTATATTCGGCATGTTAAATTTAGGTTTGTTTTATTTAAACTTAATGTTAATTCCATGCTGTATTTCAGTAAGAACAGTACAGATTCTGTATCTTTGGCTCCAGTCAGATATCCAGCAGCACAAATTAGCTTCAAGTTATACCCACTGAACACAAGAGGGTGAATGAGGGAACAGGAGATGGGGCAGAGGGAGAGGGAAGAAGAAACAAAGACCTGAACATGCATGCAGGCTTTTCCATACCACCTCCAATGCTAATCTGCTTCAGAGGGAGAATGAAGTAGGCAAAAATGAGCAGCCGCAGATTGTTGAGCTGTTACCAGCACCATGCTTCTCAGCAACATTTCAGCAGAGTTTGAACACTCTTTACAGCAAAACCATTGGAACAAACTCCCTCCAAGACAACCTTTAACCACCTCAAGCTAACACCTAATTAAGTTTAAATATTGCTATAAAATGTAATTTAGAAAATTAGAAAAGGAAAAAAATGATGCCACACGGCTCTACAGTGTGATCACTCTTAGATACATCAGCTATAAGTCTGATGGCTTTCAAATGTAATTTCCATTTCTAATTGTGATCTTGTCACATCTGGTACGCAGATGATACAGTAATGCTGAAAAAGCTTCTATGCACTCCTGTTAGTGTCTAAAGAACCTAAAAGCTGAAGTTACATTAGAAGCAGCACACATCTAAAACACCAGAATGACAGGCATTTCAAGCACAGTTTTAGTGTTACACATTGCTATCCTCAGTGTGATAAACCTTTTGGAGGTTCTTAATATCATTACCTAATTCATCCTGTGCATGGCTTTGCTCCTGCCATATTTCCTATGTTTTCTGCTTGCAGTCATTTTGTTGTTTAACCTTTAAGTCCTTGATTTCCATTCAGCTGTATTATGCCCCTCCATTTTTATTTCTTCTTTTGGGTTCTTATACTAGGGAAACTATATGATATTTATACATGTAGGTCTGTTTTATTTCACTTATGAGTATATGTTCAAGATACATCCACTTATATATGAAGCCTTCTAGTTTCTCATTCTTTATAACTGAGTAATATTCCATTGTATAAAATACCACATCTTTTTCAACTGTTCTTCAGGTGTTGAGCATTCTGGTTGTTTCCAAGATTTGGCGATTACAAATTGTGCTGCTATAAACATAAATTCACAAATATCACTATGATATGATGTTTTCAGTTCTTCTGGGAAAATTCCCAGTAGGGGGATAGCTGAATTGAATGGGATTTCCAGTTCTAGCTTTTTAAGGAGTCTCCACACTGTTTTCCATATGGTTGCACCAGTCTGCATTCCTACTAGCAGTGGAGAAGGGTTCCTTTATCCCCACAGCCTCTCCAACATTAGTTGTTGGTTGATTTCTTTATGGTAGCCATTCTTTCTGGAGTGAGATGGTATCTAAATGTTGTTTTAATTTGCATTTCACGAATGGCTATGTGGAGGCATTTCTTCATGTATTTGTAGGCTTGTTGAATTAAGTTTTCTGAGAAGTATGTGCTCATCTCAGTTACTTTTATACTCTCTCTCAAGTAAATGATCTGTTTATAAAAAAACAAAAATGGTATTAAATGAGAGTAAGAGACTAGGAAAAATACCAAAGGATTGACAGGCTACAATTTTGCATGTGCTTAAATTTCTAAATTTCTGTGTAAAAATGTGTAACAGCTTTTATCACATTCTATAGAGATTTATTAGAATATCAATGATTGATAGATAATACCAATTCCAAGTTAAGTCTAAGATGTTTGATACTCAGAAAGACAGTAATGTTAAGCTCAAGTACCTACATTATAGAGTAATAGTATCACTAATCTTTTCTTCTGGAGGGTTAAGTATATAAGTTTACAGAACAAACATTGGAGAAAAAGAAGGGCTACAAAGATAGCCAATATTTTGGCCATATCCCTTCAAGATCAGTGAGGACTCAGGACATAAGAGAACCTGGGCTTTAATATCCTATAACTCAGTGGTTTCTCAAATTTTCTGTTCAAGGAGATTATGGAACTACAAAGGAAAGGGATTGAAGAGGTACAGTGTACCTAAGGAGAGTCACCTAGACAGAAAACATTCTCTCAGGCTTTCACAGAGAGCAAACTGGTTAAGCAATGGTCGTGACTCATCCAGATGGCTGACACTGACAACAATTCTACAAAGCACTGTACATGGTTTCAAAGTAAATCCTCAGGGAACTTAACTGACTTTGGAGGTACAAAAGTTCCATGTTTTCTTATACATGTCTTGCTTTAACTTTCCCTTAACCACCCATCAGAAAAGTTTAACTATGAGGCATAAAATGTAAAGCTAGAGTAGTATGCTGAGCTGTAAAAGACTTAAATCAACAGCTTCCATCATTGCCAGTTTTGCCAACAATCTACTGTGATTATGGAACACTGGATTTTGTATACAACTACTTTCTCTTAGTTTAACAAGAACAAATTTTTTGTACCAATACTGATTTGAAAGATTATCAACTCTACACCCTGTGCTCTGTACAACTAGTAGAAGGACAATATGCATTGTATCAAATACTAGAAATGTACTACTAACATGTTTTAAAACTGTCACATTATTATTTCTTATTAAATGCAATTAAAAAATAAGATAGCAAAAATGCAAAATTAATTTTGAAAAGTTATGTTAAATATTAAAGTAGAAATGCAAAAACAATAAAAAAAAAAACCAAAGAACCTAAAAGCTGAGACCAGTAAAATCCACAGAAATTCACTTTTACCTTTAAGAACTTTTGAAAACTTAAAAAATGAAAGAAAGAAAGAAAGAAAGCAGGAACCTAAATTCTGAGACCAAATGTAAAGTCAGATTTGGTGGTCCTCAGTGACAATGGAAATCTCCAAGGGGTGGGATGGGGAGAGAGGGGGGCTCAGAGGTGGTCTCTCTTGTTGGCCTCTATGTTTTATGGATTTTCACCTTCCACATCCTGTACTACTTCTTTATTCTGCTCTTCACCATCACTCCTCATGTCTGAAGTCCATGGCGTCAGATTATCATGTAACAATTGCATGATAAATGTAGGGTCCTTACAGTTTTCTTCACTCAGCATATCCAGTTCTGAAGGTGCATCAACAAAAGCTGCTTTTGCCAACCTGTAGTCAGAGGAATTAAGAGCTTCATAGTAGAATAGAGAAAAAAATATTTTTTTGGGGGGAGGGGAGGGTTGGTGTTTTACTAAGTGTTCAAAGAATCGAAATCTCCTAGGAAGGGACAGGACAAACCCAGAACCCAAACACTATCTTCTACCTTCTCTACAGATAATCAGGGACCACAGTGAGTGAGAGCTGCCAGAAGTGGCCCTCCGCGGAAAAAGATGTACATCTACACAGCACACAACACCCTTTCTGCTCGCCTAGCCCACACGCCTCTCTCCTACAAACCCGACCCCATCCCCTCTGTGCCCTCCATCTTGCTCTTGGCTCCCACCACCCCCTTTCCCCAAATAACCTTCATCCCTCTTGTTCTTCCCTGACCTCCCAGCTTCGTTTGTCCCCTTGTCATAAGATGCAGCACTATACATGTTCTCAACACTAGAGCATAGCAGACATTTTTTACCTCAGTGGCCTGTCTGATTGCATGCGTGTAAATGGGGAAGCAGGTCCAACAAACCAAGGCTATGCATCAACAGAAAACAAAGCAATATTTGTAAAGCTAAGCAAGCGAGCTTAACATGCAGAGACATAATACAAGACCTAAACAAATAGGATGCATTGATGGCAATTCTGTTGTGCTCTATCACTAGCAGCTTTATAAGCTACTAGGCTGTTCTCTGCAGCCTCCTTCCTATCACGTCCTTGGCTAATTCAGCCAGATACCTGTGGAAGTCCCCTTTCACTTTACAATAGAAAACCTTGGACTCACTAGTGTTAGCTGCTGGAATGAGGTGTTTGTCCAGTACATCCAGAATGTCACAGCAGATTAACTTTAGCTCAGTCTCAACCATTTGCCAGTATTCTCTAATCATTTTTAGTTTTTCTTTTCCACTCTTGTTTTCTTTTTTCTGTTCAGTGCTGCTAGGGATTCTTCAGGAGGCTCTTCTAGTTTCGACCACATTTTTATGTGCAACAGATAGGAGGTTTCTTTCTTCAACTGTCAGCTCCGCATCCATTCCTGCTACTTCATCACTGATCCAACCATTTCGTCGTACCGCTCAACCTGGTGCACTAGATCCTCCCGATTATCCATAGCAGCAGTGGCTCTGGCAGGGTCTGCGCGACGGATGGAAGCAGTTAACGTCTCAGTTGTCAACCTCTCACGCAGCGTCTGGGCAGCAAAAAATGGCAGCGCCTCAATCGCCACGCAGTTTTCTTGTGGGCATGTATTTTATTGCCCGACTTGACTTTGGTTTTGATGATGGTTTCTTTTAGTCCTCTATGTGTGTGTAAATCTTAGTGTTCTAATGTTGATTTGGTTTTATTGCCCATGAGAACTTGGGGAAATGATTGCCCTGGTGGGCAGAGAAAAGAGCAGGAGATTGTCCTAAATGTTGAATTACACACTCTCAGAAAAATCCAGTGTTTCACATAAGTAATCAGAAAAGTACTTAGAAATGTGAAGGATCAAAAAAGATATGATTGGTAGCAATTATTCTTGTTGCTTATATTTTAGACCTAAGGTTTCATATAATGATTTCAATTGCTAATTTGGTAAGGATAGCATGGTTAATAACAAAGTTGGAGTCTATTATTTGTTCTCTATCATACTAAAGTCTCCAAAAGTCTTCTAAAAATTTTATTTGTTTATGAAAGAAGCTAATTAATACAATTTATTATATCTCTATAATATCTCTGCTACTCAATAACTAATGGTTAAGTTAATGAATATCCAATTGTGGGAACAATAAGAAAAAGGTAGGGCCCTGGGTCAAAATTATTGTTATTGGGTATATAACTTTATATGAGATTATTTCACTTTGTAGGTGAGACATTGAAATTCGTGAATGGCAATACGGGTAAAGATTACAGGGCCAGCAAGATGGTTCAGCAGTCAAAAGCACCTGCTTAGGAAAGCTTAGGCAATGGCAAGAATTGTGGTTTGATCCCCAGCACCACTTGCTGCTCCAGCCCTACCCCTAGGGCAGGCTGAGCAGGCCATTAAAAAAAAAAAAAAAAGATTATAAAAACCTATAGCAGAGTTAATATTAATACCTTGCATTTTAGAAACTCATAATCTTCCATTTTGGAACACATTCCTTTCATGCATAATTCAATGAGCTACAAGTGTATCTGAAAGATAATGTAAAAACCATGCTGGCTCCACCCCTGGGCACGCAGAGAGGATAATCAAGACCGGGCATGGTGTCGCCCACCTGTAATCCAGTTTTTGGGAGGCTGTAAACAGGCGGATCACTACGAGTCTGATCTAGTAGTGAGATCCTGAACACCTGCAGACCCTTCCCTAAAATACAAAAAAAAAAAAAAAAAAGAAAGAAAGAAAGATAATGTAAAAAAAAAAAACTCTAACAAAGCTCTTAAAACATGTTCAGATTTAAGCTTATTTAAACAGAAACCCTTGATATCTTAATCATTTTATGTCTCTAATTTTTATTTTAAGATAAAGAAATCATTTTCTTTCCCTATATGTCAGAACGAGCGAACTTTTGGTACCACACAGTCACCTGGGCTCACGGAAGCTAGGGCTTGGACAAAGGCTGGGATTGTTAAAGACTGGGGTTGGAATGTAAAGTCATTCTGGGAAGTGCTTAAATCAATAAAAAATGTTAGCTCTTGAGTGTGGCTTTGTTTCATTTTGCTTTTCCTTCACTTTGTTTTTGTTGGTTTTGCAAAAGAAATGTGAGGATGCTCATTTGTGAAGGTACTGAAACCATCACTTGAAACTTAGAACAACCATACTTTCCTTTTACAAATGGGCAGCCAGGGACATTTTCTTTCTTCCATACTTGAAATCAGCAGCAATTTTAGAACAGCTGAGGAGGCCAAAATCCCAAAGTGCGTCTGGCTGGTGATTTTTTTCTGGTTTTTTAGAGCGCAGAAACAATCCCCATATCCCAATCCCTCGATACAGATGTATTTGTTGTTGTGCAGCAACAGTGTAGGCATGGATTACTCATCTTTGCCAGCAGTATCTGGTTTGTTTCTGCCAGGAGCCATTAGAGCTCCTTTCTCTCCAAGCTCAGGGCAGAAAGAACAAAGTAGCCTGAGACTCTTACAGATACTAACAACAACAACAACAACAAAAACCAGTGAAGCAAACCTGGGCACAAGCAGGAATCTAAAACAAAGATTTTTCCTCCAGGGGAAACAAACATAAATGATGAAGTTTAGATTTCATAGGTACAAGATGATGGAGATTTTAACAACTTCATCTCTGTTTAGCCATCATATTGTCAGAAAGAACTCCGTTTTCATTAATGCACCTTGAGTTTAGGGCATAAGTGAGAAGTCGAGTTAGAGGGATTGGTATGAAATGGTAAGAAATGTACACGATATTAGAAACACACCTTTTAATTTTCTTATTTTAGTCTGAGATGAAATTTAATTCTTCCATTTTTATCTTCAGTAATTTAAGCTACATTGAGGAGCTCACCAGTCAAAGAAATTTGCATTTTCTCTTTAACTCTCTAGTAATGTCAGTAGGGTCTCTACTAATTTAATCGCTGTTATATAGTGCTAAGTAGCCTAAGTTGGTAACCAATAAACAAATCAATCATCAGATATTTATTGGCAGCCACTGATGATGGGGTTAGGAAGTATGGGTTTGTAGTCAAAAGATGGCCACGGTCTTGTCATGCTGTGTACACATATAACTTCAGGCATTTAATCTCTTACGAAGTTTCACATTTGTATAAGAATGAAGACAAAGAATTCTGTTTTTATGACTACTCTCAAAACTATATGTAACATAATTAGATGTTTTCAATATAATGATCACAGTTGAGAACTATGATTCATGTTATGCATTATAAGATACTTGGCAATAACTTTATGTGTCACCTTGATTAGGCTATGGTGCCCAGTCGTTTGATCTGATACTGTCCAGATGTTGCCGTGAAGGCATTTTGTTGAATTTTATTTTCAGTTGACTTCAAATAAAGGATATCGTCTTCTGTAGTATGAGTGGATTTCTGCTAATTAGTTGAAAACCTTAGGAATGAAAAGTAAGAATCTGAAGAGGAATTTTGCCTCAGGACTATAGTATGGAAATGCTGCCCGAGCTTCTTGTCTGCTGTCAAGTCCTAGAGATATCACAATCAAAACTGTTACATCAAGTACTATCTGAAATTCCATTTTCCTTCCAGTCTTCCCTATAGATTTGGACTTACTGGAAACTTACAATCATGCAAGCCAATTCTTTAAAATAAGACATTTATATTAGGCTGAATTTCAAAAAGTAGAAATCGAGATCTTCATTAAATAATGAAATTGTTTCATGAATAGGTGATCCAGAAGGAGGCAGGCTTCACTCTTGCGTGATTTAGGAGTTGAGTTTTTCAATAGAGATTTTACAGAATTGGCTCACATGATTGTGGGATATAGTGATTCCTATACAGACAGGAATTTTAAGTTCTTATCTGT
>PVKN010037047.1:0-11317 GCA_004027915.1 Capromys pilorides
TCACATGTAACACCACATATCTACACAGCAGTTGTTTTCTTCACACATGATTGAAAATATATGTTTCTCTTTTTGAAGAAAGCAAAGACGAAGAGGAAGAGAAGGAGGAGGGGGAAGGAAGAAGGGAAAGAGGAGAGGGAAGAGGGAAGAGCAAAGAAGGGGAAGAAGCTGATACCTTTCTCAGAAATACACTCTTTTTTGTTTTTCCCCTTGCTTCACACAGATCTGATTTCCCCTACCTCTTTTCTTAGCTTGTACGTTTGTTTTTATGCAAACCGTCCTCTGCTATGGCTATTCTGATGTCTTCAGTGGTTGTTATTAGCTCAGAGCTCGTGGACCTTTGTTTACAACGTCTTTCCAGACTTTTCTCCTCTCTCTTTACAATTTTCAGTGTGCACTAAAACTTGCTATTGATTCTAAAGAAAAGCACATAATTTGATTCCTCACTTCTGGAATTTAGGGTGAAAAACTATGGATAATCTCCACATGATAGGTCATACGGGTGAGAAATTTTGAAGTTGAACCTCTGAATGGTACATATATTTTAAGATGTGGATGACAGATGGCAATATGTTGATGTCCTTAAATTAGCGTTTACATAGTAACTGAAAATCTCCAAGAATTTTGAAGAGTTGAGATATTTGCTGATATTAATTTTTTATATTATTATTAGCAAGACATAATTTCTCATTTGTTACAATGGTCTACAAAAATGCTTAAGCCAGTCATATAGATTTGAGGATATGCTTAAATTTTTTAGAAGTCTAACATTTTAAAGTTGCAAAATTATTTAAAAATAGAAAGTTGAGGTGGGCAGAGGGACCATAAGAAATTCAAGCAAATAAGTACACAGTTATTTGCAGACCTTGTGATTAGGTTGGGCCAACAGAGAAATCAGTGGGTCTATGACAGTGGACTTGGTCTACTATACCCTCTCTAAAAAGTCAAGAACTTGACCTTGTATAGGTACTATTGGTGGAGAGTCACTTAATCACGCCACCACTAAGTGCAAATCTCAGGTTTGTGTGCATTTAGCTGATTACCTATTGGACTGAAAAGTTGAGTTACCATTTACTGCCTTTCTGCCAAGTCAAACCTTCAGCACATTTGACATCATTTCATCTGTGTCTGACTTTTATAACAAAAGCAGGAACAGAAGCTTTTCCATAAATAAGACAGAGAAAAATATCTTATTTGATGCTTTTATGTCCTGTGAACACAGTACAATTTGCTGTCAGCCCACATTACCCCACAACCTAAGTGTTTTCTTTCTCAGATTGAGTTTGTCCTTTCACATGTCAACCTTGACTATTTAGGATGAAATATATACTACTTAGGATGGAATTTATTCTTCAAAATTTCCTAACCAGTTTTTCTAACTTCTTGAATCTCACACCATCCATTTTATTTAAAATTATATCAGATTGCTTTTCACTGAAATTTATTTTAAGCAAAAGTCTAAGATGTACTTCCAGAAAATAATAGTTTATGGATTATGGTCCAACTTCAGTATTTGGAATTAATTTCTTTGCATGGTACAATATAATGCAATAGCCTTTCTTTATTGACCTCTTTGCTATATTTGGTGTGGAAAGCCTGGCTGCATGTACAAATAAATGATAGTGACAAGGCCATATAGGAAAGCAGAGCTCTCAGCCACTCCCTGGAGCAGTGACGGTCTGCACAACCAGAAACTCGCGTCTGAAGTGTGCACCAGCTGGCCATCCATAATGTGCAATAATCAGTCCCAGGAAAGAAATAACAGCAATTTTGACAATTGCCTCTGAAAGGACAGGACTTGATGAACAGTTGACAGGATTCCTAACGTTTGACCCTGTTTCCAACTTTGGGACAGTGGGAGAAAAACCTCACCCAATGCAATGAGAGAATACACCACTAGCCACTCACAGAGACGGTCCACTGTGATCAGTCATGGCCTCAACCTCCCATGAGGACAGGCCAGAGGTTTTTTTGTTTTTGTTTTTTTTTCCATTTGAAACCTGTTCTCCCCATTGTCTTCTTTGGAATCTCTGCTGGCTGCCAGATGATGGTGGTGCATGTGCTTGCGATCACCAGCTCTGAAGCACTGCCTTCATTAGCTCGCCTTGAGTAATCTTCACTTATTTCAACAGTGCAGTGAGAAACAACTTCTTTCTTTCTCCTTGATTGACCCTTGAAGAGAAGGAGTCAAGTGCGCCTGACATGTGTAGAACCATGGATTCTGCAATTGCTATGTTCAATGGCTTATTCATCTCAGTTTCCTTGGTTTTGCAACATTTTCTACTATTTCTCAACATATGATCTCTGTACTCAGAATATTATACAATGATCTATATCAATCTCTTCAGGGCCAAATGCATTTTACAAATTGTTATTTAAAACAAATGATTCACATGAAGATGGAACATTCATAATCTGATAGCCCAAGCATCTAGATGCATCCAAATTTGAACCTCCTGAGCATCAGTTTGTCACTTGCCACCACTGTGAAGTCCATGTGTGGCCCGGTGTGACAGATCACAATAAAAGCATAGGCATCTTAAAACTATCGCATAACATTACACTTAGGTTGTGTGTCTAAGATGTATATGAAACTTAAATGAATTTCATATTTAGATTTAGGTGTCATCCATAGGTTATGCTATTATATATTTGTAAGCATTCCAAAATCAGAAATTGAAAACAGTTTTGATCCCAAGCATCTCAGAGGAAACATTCAATCTCTATTAGGTGATCTCTTATACTGCCAGCTTGTATTCTTATGTATCGTATTCTCTATAGATTCCACATCATCATAAATCCAATATGCAATTAATTAAAATTCAATCATCTAAGCATTGACTCATGTTCAGTTTCTGCCATGTGCACGCAGAAAATTTAGGACATATTTCTCTGTGATACTCAGCTAGCTTTGTTTAGATAACTTGCTGTATATTGATCAAGACCTGATATTTAAAAAAATACTGGTAATGTTTTAAGGTTTGATGCAATCTCAGAAAAACGAAGGTGAGGGGAAAGAAAATGGATGACAGGATGGGAAGTAAAGACCAAGAGGTGCCTTGCACAGGTAGCCAGTGCTTCACAGAGAGAAACAGCTGGTCACTGAGCTGCATGGGGAAGCTGCAGGCTGCCTGGACAACAGCTTCCTCCCTCGGCTGAAGGCATGAAGGACAACACAGTGCATGCACATGACCAGTTCCCTCTCATCTCCTGCCTCTCTCTTGCCAAAGTCTGCCTCAGTAGAAGGTGATAGCCCTCACTCCAAGATCGTGTGAACTGAACCCATTGGCCACTCCCTGGGGAAGACGTACTGCACATGCTAGCTTGGAAAGTATTTCCCTGCCCAGAAGCAGAGGGAGAAGTCACAGCCTCAGTGAGTCTCTCAGTTTGGGCTCCCAGGTGGAGCTCAGGGAGAACTTTCCAGATGCCAGCCTTCCCTTCAGGGAGGCCAACGTAGCTGTGCTGTTAGATCTGTGACTGTAGCCCAACTCTGGAAGCCCCTGTAAAAGCGGGAGGTGTCTGTATGAAAACCTGGCCAAAAGCTCAAGAAACTGTGACCTACATAAGTTTACCACAGGGAGATGTGCCTGAGTAGAGCCAACCGAATGAAGCATTAAAAAATAAGTAAACTCTACGAAGTGTGGGAAGAGAAAACTACGTATCTCAGAACTTATGCTCCTGGAATAAGTAACCACCAGCTCTCCTAACAGAGTGAATGAAATAAAATCATAATATTTAATAATGATGCCCCCGCCAAAAATCATTTATCGTACCTGATATGGGTATAGAGGAGCAACAGTGAAAATTAATCTGCCTCCTGGGATTAAGGATTTGAGTTAGCCTGGTTTGGCCTGAGACAAACATAAAGCAAACATAAAACATAGTTTTATGCCTGAAGGCAGTTATTTTGCAGGAAAAGATCAATATTGCTTTTGATGTATAAAAGTATTCATACACACGCAAGAGCATTAATCCAAGGAAAGCCATACCCAGTGACATACTATAGTATTTTCACCAGCGACTACTCTCATTGGGAAAAGAAATGCCGGCTTTCACCAGAAATGCTAATTACCTCGGGAAACACTAATAACATTGTTTTAATTAACTCTGTATTCATGTTGCATGAGTCTAGAAAATTTCAATCTTACAAATGATTATAAAACATGTCTACATGTCAATCTCTTAGTTATGAATGAAGCAGCCCCTCAGGGTGCATGTGGTGTTGTAAGACTATAAGCATCAAAAATGGCTTCGAAGCATTAATATGAGAAAATTAAAGCAAATTCATGGGGGATCTGCAAACATTTGAATATTAGATTACCTTTCCCTCTGCATTTTGTATGTCCCATAGCATCTAGCATAACAGTAAACTTACTGCTATGTTCAATAAAATTTCAGAGAGAAAAGGGAACTCCTGCACATCTTGTGCTCTTCTCTGGACTGAACCCTCGCTTGGGAAGGTCCTTTCTTTTCTTTCCCTCTAGGGACTGCCTTCTTTGTGTGATGCTATTCACATCATAGTGCAGCCTTCCTAGACATAGGGCCACTTGTCAGTCAAGAATGGTGTTGTCCCCCCACTAACTCCCTGTGGTAGAGTTCCAAACTGATGAATAAATAGATGTACGCATGCATGAAGAAGAAATAGTCTTGATATGGCATGTGATGTAAAGGAAAGTACAATTGGCTGGGAGGTAAACGACAGGGCTTAGAGTGTTACCTATGAAGCTTTCAGCTGTGTAATATTAGGAAAGGAATCTTATCTCTCCTCGTAGTCTCCATTTCTCCAGTGAAACAAGGAAGTAAAGGCACCATGGCTTACACTAATACTGATGTCTACAGAACCCAAAATGAGAGTAGCTTAGGCCAGATAGACTTTATTTCCTTTCTGTCTGATGAAAGGAGAACAAGAATCAGTCTGATGTTGGTAGTGTATTTTGCTGGGAATTCGGTCTCCTTTCTCTTATTCTGCCACAATGTATCCCCAGTAGGTGTACCTACATCACATCTTCTGATCCATATTGTGGCTGCCAGGAAGAAAAAAATGCAGTGGAACTCATACCACTCTCTCTGTTATAAGCATAGCCAGCCTTCTGCTACTATTGTCTAATCCTGCCTCCTGAGAGCCACTTATTAAATTTTCAAGGAAATGTGTGAGTTGGTTGCTAAACAGAGCCTTCATTAAAAATTAAACTATACAAATCCACAGTTAAACAAATTATATTAAAAACAAGGGCAACAGAAGCTCAAAACCCAAGCTTTCCTAATTATGTATCCTGGTATACTTATTTCTGTGGTCAATACATATCTCTTAGTGATGAAACTTCAGGGGTGTACCTTAGAATCAGTCACCATGTTTAAATTTAGGCTTCAGAAATCAGCCAATTCTTCAACTGAAGTCTTAATGTATTGTTTCGTTGACTGTCTAGACTATAACCTGGAAACCCAGGCTATAAGCTGTCTTGATTCAATCTTCGAACTAACAGTGACTGTCTTCACTCATTCATTCTTGCATTCATTTGTTTTACATTTTTAGAACATTGCTGAAAGGGGAAGGAACAAAATAGAACAATCACATCAATATGGACACAGTACATATTGCAGGAGAGCCTAAAATATTCAGCAGCAGGACTTCACCAGAGAATTTATTAAAACTGATAGACAAATATCAATAATGCAAATGGGACTGACAAGCATCTCTGTGGGCTGTCAGGGGAGCTCTAGGCTGTGTTTCCAGAGAGCTGCCTGATTTCATGTCTCATAGCCTTTTCCAGGAAGGGAAATTCTGCGGGATATGTTGAATTCCCTTCATGACCTAAGTCTCGTGCTCACTAAGCATGACCTAAGTCTCCGAAGGCTCACTTGAGAAATTAGGCCTACTAAGGACAGTTACTTTTCTTGCATCACTTGTATCTGACAGAATAGCCTAATTAAGAGCTGGTACCTACCCTATTTACAGGATGTTGTCACAATCAAAGATTTGGATGATGTAATAAGTTTTTCTCCAAAAGGAGTCTCATAAGTCCTTGCAATAGTTACCTCTTGCACAGTGTTTTTGTTTTTAAGAATGTATGAAACCACAGATATAAAAAAGGTTCTCTATCATAATAGATATTATAAAATTTAAAGTGTTTTAAAGTTTACTATTGCTCACATTTATTTAACTAGACTTTCAGTAACAGACTTCTTTGCCAACTCCTAGTTTGGAACTCAGGAGGCACATTTTTAAGTCTGGAGACATGAGTTCTGCTGAGTACCCTGAAGAGCTTATTGAGTCTGGGCAATGAATGGTGTCTGGGAACAAGCATATTACAAGATCCACTTCAGGGCCTCTCTGGTAATCTCACTGTTTCCTCACTAATGTTTTATTTGGTGTTTACGTACAAGATTTTTCTTAGTCCCTCTTCCTTCTCCTTCTCTCTTCTTTCCTTTCCTTCCCTTCCTCTTCCTTTTTGCTCTTCATTCACTATCTTTTCATTTGCTTTTCTCTTTTCTGTCTGTATACTCACTGACATACTTAGGAAAGTGTATCAAGAGCCATTTAAAGTGATGCAGCAGGATATTAGCTTAGCACGTGGAAGCAGGCTCCAGATCCTGTGTCTTTGGCCAGAGGCAAAGGATAATAATTACAGTGTCTTAAAGTCCACCCTATTATGGGCATTTGTTGCCCTTAGTATCCATTCCTAAGTTACTCACCAATTTTGTAAGACAGTGAGGAAGCAGAGGCCACAAATTCTTGCCGCTAGCACTGCCAAGTCTTTCAGTGGGGTGATTTTTTTGTGTGTGTGCCTCTGTATAGTAGAATCACTCATGCTTCTTCCCACAGAAAGTTCCAACTTTTGACTTGAGTTCCTTTTCAAATGAAAGCAGCATTTTAAGCATCAAGCAGTATTGATGGTTAACAAGAGCTTACTTTGGGTTCCAAAATGAAGCAATACCAACAAGCTGTGTTGTTTACAAGGTCTGTGGAAAATGCAAACAATAGGTTAAGAAACCCCTACACCTGCCATTTCACACTCCCAAGATGTTACCTCCATTTTATGTTTTACAAGGATGATGCCCCTGGCTCTTAAGACAAAAAGATCCTGGCAAAAAATCTCAGCAATATATAGAACACATAGATGTGTTGCACTCATAAAAGCTATTTATTTCTACTTCTTTATTCCATGGGCCATCATAGGAGGCCAAAATCGCAGAAGAATATAATTATATTCCTAGAGTTCTCTACTATCTGAAATCTAGCCAATATCTGATTTCTCTACCTCCTGTGCACTGCAAACAAGAAAGAGTAGTTGTAAAATATAATTGAAGCCCTCCAGGACCACAGAAAAGATTGAACTGATATAAACAACAACAAGGAAGTAAAAGAATCATGGCACACAAGAAACATGTACCTTCATGCCTGACACCAGGCAGCATAAACCTTTAAAATTCTTCTATCTGGAGGTATTTGGTCTCAGTGCAGAAATGAGGTCATGGAGCTGGTCCTTTTATGACTGAACAGGATACAGGATAGGAGAGAAATAAGGAGGGAGAAAGGTAGAAGGCAAGAAAGAAAATGAAAGGCAGTAGGACAATAATAATACTGAGTCAACACAGGAAGTACTCTACCCCATATTGACATGCTTAGCATACATTCTATGTAATTCTCTTGATGAAGAAATTATATTTCTCTCGTGTTAGTTGTGAGTATTGTGATTACTAGATCTTTGTAATAAAAGCATCATAAACTGCATGATCTGAAGAGGAGAAAGCTGAGTGATGTTAATGTCAAACCTGATCTCCCAGAAGCTTGTTTCCAATAAAGCCTAGTATTGTACAGGACAATGACTCTAACCAGGAGGGCAGATCAACCTGAAGCATTTCTTCAGAGACAGAGAAGCCAGATCAAAACCACTTGCCACTCAATGTTGTCATAACAGTACACAGAGTTCCTGAACCTGGAATTTCCAAAAAGTGTCCTATGTTCCCTAGGGCACCAGGGAAGCAAGAATTTCTGTGGCTACTAGGGACAAAAAAATAGAATTATAAATACAGCAGACCATAAATTTTAGTTCTCTCAATGAGGATTAGTTTAGATGACCTTAACATGATGAAACTCTTATTTTAATCTCCATAGTGTTCATGGAGCAACACATGACACATCTTTTTTTTACAATAGTTAACAGATTGCATAATGTTGTCTTCATCATAGTTGTTCAGAGTATAAGATGCAGTCATAATTTCTTGTCTAAACATCCTAAGTACAGATCTTTCTTTTCATTGCTCACAGAGAATGTACCTGTACATATAATCCAATAGTCCATAACAGGAGTGAATTATCAGCTCATCTGGCATTATCAAAGGCTGTTGATTTGAGCCTTTTAACACTCAATGTATTAATATGACTTTCCTTTTTATAGTTTGTGGTTAGACATTTCTGCTGGATGGTTAAGACCAAGATAAAGCAAGACCTCTGTTACAAAATATATGTAGCTTTTGTATCTGACAAGGTCAGTCAGGTCCCCTCAAGGTTTACCCTGAAACCATGTACTGCGGTTTGCAAAACTTTTGTCAGTGTCAGCCATCTGGATGAATCATGGCCATTACTTTACCATTTTGCTCTCTTTGGAAGCCTGAGAGAATGTTTTCTCTCTAGGTAACTCTCCTTAGGCACACTATACATCATTGATCACTTTCCTCTGTGGTCCCATAATCTCCTTGAACAGGAAATCTGGGACTCCACTGAGTTATATGCTGTTCCATACAGGTTATGTTATGTCCTGTGTTCTCACTGACATTGAAGGGATAGGGCCAAAATATTGGCTAGACTTGTATCCCTTCTTTTTCTCTAATTATTTAGACTGCCAATTTAAGTTGTTAACCATCCAGAAGAGAAGTTTAATGATATTCTTCATTACAACTTAAGCACTTCAACTTGACAACACTATCTTTCTGAATATCAAATGCCTTAGACATAACATGAAACAGGTATTTTCCATAAATTATTGATATTCTAAACTTTAAAATCCCTACAGAATGTAAAAAAGAACAATTACACATTGTTACACAGATATTTTTTAAATTAACCATTTACAAAATTGTAGCGTTACACTTCTATGGCTTTTTTCCCTTGTCTCATATTCTATTACCTTTCTTTCTTTCTTTCTTTCTTTCTTTCTTTCTTTCTTTCTTTCTTTCTTCTTTCTTTCTTTCTTCTTCCTTTTTTTGTTTTTAAAGAAACATTTACTTGAGAGTATAGCAATAATCAATATGACACTAGAAGCAGTGCATAATTAGAAGACCATAATGATAGATATTCCAAGCATGGTTTCAGTATTACACATTGTTATCCTCAGTGTATCTGCTTAGTTCACAGATATCAGGATATATAGTTAACCAGGGTGTAAATTCTACTGATTACCTGCTAGTTCAAAAACCTGCTGGAGATTTTTAGGACCATCATCTTAACCATCTTTTGAATATAAGTGCATGGTTTTGTCTGTACCATGTTTCCTAATTTTTCTCCTATCTCTCTCTCCATTGTTTAATCCTTGAATTCTTGCTTTCCTTTTAACTATATTATGCCTTTCCATTTTTATTTCTTCTTTTGAGTTCTTATAGTAGGCACACATGACACATCTTACACCTTACACACTTCAGCAGGTAAACTTGTTCTCTATGTAGTGAATAGTGTTTTGAACCCACTGTTTATTTGATACTGTTATTTTACTCTTTCCAGAGTCATCTGAAAACTGGTGTCATATTCAGTCAAGTCCAAGGTAGTGAAATTAGTTTGTTTTCTGTCAAGGAGATGCACTCCCATGAAATTTTGAAAATGTTGAGATGGCAGCTGATGCATCAGTCCTTCTTCAGCTCTGAAGCCCAAAAGCTGGCAGTGGCAGGTGGGACTTTGCACCCCTTCTGACCAACATAGAGGCTTCTGATGATCTCTTCATCTGGTGGCCATCAGCCAAACTTCCTGATTTTCTGGAGCATAAAGTCAGCACTGTGAAGCAAGCTTTCACTTCCAGTGACTTCTTTCCAACAATGTTTTACTCGAAATTCTCTATATCAATCTCTTTCTGCTAGAGATATTTAAAGCAGCACTTGTACTGTGGAGTGATATCCTCCTAATCTCATGTCACAGATATTGAGCAGAGACATTTATGTTTCCATTTCCAAACCACATTTTCAGTGATGAAAGTGTAACCACCCAAATAACGTGGCTGATCCGCACCAGAAATAGCCAATGTGATCAGAGCGAAATGCTGTTTAAAAGGAAAGACACTGACAGAAACCTACTGCATTCAGGATCTGGATGCTTATGCTATAGCATATTGATAATCACATGAGTAAAACTCTACAAAATTTGAACAATTAGGTAGCATCCAATTGTATGCTATGCAAAATAAGTTGGTTGTGCACCTCTGTGCTGCACAAGCATTGGGTGATATGGGAAACAGAGAAAATTTGATCTGCAACTCTATCATCAAAACAGTGTCACAAGAAAACATTAGTGGGCCGGTGAGACAGCTCAGTGGTTTAAAGCACCTGCTTAGTCAAGCATAGGCAGACACAGGGGACTGCAGTTCAGATTCCCAGCACCACATGCTGCACCAGTTCCACCCTCAGGGCAGGTGGAGATGGCCAAAAGAAAGAAAAAAGAAAACACTAGTAATCACCTTGAACTCATTATTGTTGGACTATAAAAGTAATCTATCATGTGATGTTGGCAGATTTTCTGTCATTCAGAAAGATAAAGCAGGGCTGGCAGAGAGCTTGGCAGTCTAAGCAACTGTCTGGCAAATGCAAGGATTCAAGTTTGATCCCCAGTATTGCATTCTATGCTGCCTCAACTCAGTACAGGCCACCAGAGCCAGTTGTAGTGGCTCATACTTGTAATCCTAATACTGGAGAGACTGAGACAGGAGGATCACCATGAATCCAAAGCTGCATAATGACACCCTGTCCCAAATAAATAAATAAATAAATAAAGTTTGAAAAAAGAAAGATAAATCCATTTAATCAATGGGAACTAAGTCCTTCACTTTAATCATCTACTTCACAACACAGAATGCTTGAAAAATAAATTCAGAGCAAATATGTACCAAGCATATAGGAAGCCAAACAAGTACACAAAATCCTGGATTCTGGTATGGCAAGTATGTGAGACAGAAGGAGGAGAAACAAGCCCTACTTTGAAGGCAGGAAGAAGACGCTCTTGTAAAAGGACTATAGTCGGGTCCTACATCATTGCTCCTATGTATTGCATTGGTTCTTAACCAGATACTTTGAATTTGATTTGGTTTTCTGTGCATTCTCTGTGTCAATCAATTCA
>PVKN010037048.1:0-11315 GCA_004027915.1 Capromys pilorides
ACAAGATAGTGTGAAATTATTCTCGTAGCTACCTACTTAAGAAGGTGGAGGCATTAGTTACTATCTGTCTTTCTATTTACTTACATTTTTCTGTATGAATTCCCAGAAAAAAAGTAAAATTGATTGAGTAAATGTCTGTAGGTTTGTATGGTACATGACTGCCTTATTACCTTAGATTACTTATTGCATCATGAGGATATCTTTTAACAGAGTGGCTTGACAGGTACATAAATAGCAAACCATGTTGAGGTCCAGTGTGCAAAGTGACAGACACAGAATCTTATCTAAAATAGGGAGTGCTGACCATAACTGGTGTCATACTACAGAGGTCCATGATTGAAATCAATTGCCCTTCTGCTCTGTTTTATCTTTGATTTGCCTCACTGAAGGAATGTCTATATATTAACATTTAATCAAAAGGACCACGGTATCTTATGGTTAAATAACCATCACAAGTGGTGGTCAGTTTAAAAAAATTGAATAGTGCTAGTCCAGACAACACATAGAGAAATCACAGTGCACATCTAAGAGGATACTTTATTCTAGAGATTTTATGCAGTCACATTATTTCAAATATCCTTGTTCTGACAATTTGTTTCTCCATCTCATACTAGCTGTCTAAAATTTAGGGTTATTCTTCCAACTCTTTAGTGAGGTTTCCTTTTCAGAGATACGCTACATGCATGCTTAAAACTAAGTTGTCTATAGAGTCATATTTGACCATTAAGTGTCCTAAGCATTTCACAAAGGGAGGAAAAAAAAAACATACACATGAAGAGGCTCACATAAGACAATAATAACGCATAGGCCAGGATAAAAGGAACAGAAACAGAACAGTTGTGATTCAGTGAGAATCTGCAGCAGGGCAAAAATCATACATGTTATTTCTCAATATGGTAGAAGAAAAGAAGAGAAGTTCTTGAAGAGATCACATTACACAAAATACCAAAGAAATAAAATATTTCAATATACTGCTTTTAAATATACTAAAAGAGCACATTCTTCCCAAAATCCAAGTGACAAACTACCTTTTGGAATGCTCTCAGCATTCCTAATGGATACTATGTGGCTTAGCAGAAGACTCTAGGATCCTGTACATGCTGAGTGAGACCTAGGTCCCCAGATTGGCTCCTGCCAGCATCAGCTGCATATCCCTCATGCTACCCATGAGGCTCTGCTTCCATCATGGCAGCTCAACTTCCCTTCACCCAGCTCTGCTCACTGAGATGGGGAATGGGTAGTAGGCTACATTTTTTTTTTCCAGTGTCAAGGATTATATGGAGCCACACCTCTACCCTTCATTTTTATGTATAGTTTTTATTATTTTATTTTAATACAGAATCTCACTATTGTTAATTTGTTTAAGTTGGGCTCAGACTTATGATCTTCTTTTCACAGCCTTTCAGAGTGCTAGGATCATAGGTGCCAGCCACCACATTGGGCTACCTACATGGTTTTATGTCTCTTTTTGCCCCTAATTTTTATTGCCTGTGCATTGAAAACACAAGCATGACAAAAAGGAGACTATTTTCAAGCACAGACTAAAAAAAAATCCCAAAACGTAAACTATAACTATATGGAGTACAACAAACACATGATATTTTCTTTCATTAGCAATATACTTCTGAGCTTTATGGAAGTCATCTTCGTGGGCAAAGTCCTACTAGCTGTTTGTAATTCCTTAAAAATAAAAAAAAATAATAAAACTGCAGTGTTTCTTTAATGTCACAGTCTGAATTACAAGCAGGGAGTTGGCACATCTCTCATTTTATTCATTCTAATTACAATTGCCTTGTCACTGAGATGCCAGCCCGACGGAGAGCAAATCAGGTAGGGAATCCCCAGGGGCCGCTTAGGAACAGGAAGGCTGTCTCCAGCGGAATCAGCGTGACAATTTCTTCTCTCCCTCTTCAAAGTTGAGAGTCCCTCTGGACAAATTCACTTTTGATTATTTTCACTAGGCTATCTGTCTTCAACTGCTTGATTAGCATCTCGCTCACCTAAGAAATTAGACTAAAGTTTGTGGCCATTAAAGGGAAACCAATGGGTGCATGCTAAAGCATGGGTGAGTGCTTGTGCGTGCAGTGAGCCCTGGGCAAACCATGCTGTGGTCAGAGCACCACAGTTAGCACCAAAGCTTCCCTCTGCTGTGTGTGTGTATGTGTGTGTGTGTGTGTGTGTGTGTGTATGTGTGTGTGTGTGTGTGTGTTTGTCTGTGTGTAAGGCATGTGTGGTCATTTTTATGTTATCATGAAACAATCATTTCAAAAATCTTTCAGTCCAGACATAAGCGATCAAAAGATTGAGAACTGTAGGCAAAGGTGTGGCCATTGGGTTCATAGTGCTTAATTTTCCTTCTGCAACTTCAAGGTAGCTGTGCAAAAATTAAGACAGCTGTGTTTGTTACTTCTCAACTCTGTATTCTCTGGGCTAAAACATATTCCTGTAGAATAATGCAATTAATTTTAGTGGAGAATAAGTAGAACATTTAATTTCTGTGCCAAATGCATGCTTTTTACATTAAAACAAAATATTCCAAGAAAATTACCAGGATAGTCTCTCCTCAGTCTATGCTTAACTGATGCTCTTGTCTGATCAGTGACCTGGGCAGTAGGCTAAAAAAACACTCGACAAGCTGGAATTCTGCCCTCCAAATCTCACATCCTACTTCACAATGATTCTCTTCACTATTCTAACACAAGTAATTTCAAACTGCAAGACTTATAAACAAGCAGACATTTAGGAATATAGGGTAAGCATCAACTATAAGTGAAGCTCAGCAGTCTGCATTTTAGCAACCATTAGGTGTGACCATATTGCAAATGCTACTAAAGTTGTTCCCTTGATTTCAAACTTCTACTGTGTTAACATCTATATCATAAAATTGGACTTGACCTCAGGTGAAGTGCAGTTACTAATGGTGTATCAGCTCCTTTCAGTATTTTCCGAATAAAAATCCAACATTAACATTTTTTTCTTTGCTATGTCATGCTCTATGTTAAAAGTTGTTTAACAAATATAGGCTGGTATGTTTTGATTGAATGCAGAAGTCACCTTTAAGAGCTTTTCTTTGCAGGAGCAAAGTTTCATTTGCCAACACATGGGCCATATCCTTTTAGAATTCCAAATTATTTTAGAAGAATATTAGTCTCTTCAAGGAGATTGGCCATGGATGACTAACTCTCCCATAGGACAGCAGATTTCTCCACTCTGGCTCCAGCTCAGACGCTGTGAAATGATTCAGTGTTCTTTCCGTCCAATGCACTGTTGATGGTCCAGCTCCTCCACTCATGGCTAACTGAGCTGCTCAAGCTGAAAAAATACACCTTTTCCTAGGACTAGAAGGTCAATGAACAAGAACAGAGTTATATCAGCAAGTACAGAGATCAAATTCCATGGTTTTGAACCTTTGCACCAAAAAATAGGTTCATATTCTCCTTCATGCTTGGAGGAGAGAAGCAAATTGAATTATCAGCTATTCGTGTGACAGTTCTGTACCCTGCGCCTTGGTGCCATAGAAATTTCAGAATAGGCAGTTTTCATCTTTGCCCTCAGGTTGCTTGCAGTTTGCTAATGGAGGCAGATGATGAGTGTGGAAGATTGCAATAAATATGCGATTTTAACACAGTGACACAGAGATAGTTCATGAAGCGCAGTACATTATTATTTGTCCAATAAGTAAAAGTGATAAAACAAGTTAGAGAAGAGAGAAACAGTGACCAGAAGAAAACAGACAAAGACTCCAAGGTAGAGACGAATGTGGCTCATGTAGAACAGAAAAACTGAGTGTGAGTTAAAAGATTTTTCAACCAAGAAGAGATGACTTCAAGAAGTGTGGAAAAGGCAAACAGTGTCTCTCCCCCTTTCATGTCCCCATTGTCTTCTCAAGCTCACTGCATGTGTTGCTAGCTAACATGTAACATTCTACCTGTGCCCTTTGATGGGCAATGCCCCTATTACTACAGTGTCTTGAGTCATACATTCATATTAATTCTCATATATCAGCTATGCAATCTATTTCATTCCTGATTATTGGATTGTGTAATGTATGTTGTTCATGATTATATGCTTCATTCTGCCTATTGAAAGTTCTCTCAGATTTTAGCATTCTGATTTTAACCAACATTAATCCCTAGGGAAAAAAAAAAACTGAAGATCTCAAGTGACAGCTGGACAGCACATCAGACATGGCTGAAAGGCTGATAGGAGTACCCTACTCAGACAGACTGAGCAAAACATTCCAAGCTACATTAGGGGACTAGGACTCACTGCCAAGTCAGAATCATAGAAGTTGTCTAGGGTCTAAATGGATAGATTGGGGCTGGGGAGATAGCTCAGTAGAATAAGCACAGTCTTGGCAAGCATAAAATCCTGAGTTCAATCCCTTATACTGTGGAAAAATAAATGAATAAATAAATAAATTTTTTTTTTCCTAATTTCACGGAATTGCAGGATTTTCCCTCTCCCAATGATACCTGATTACCAAAATGGTGCTCTTTAGTCTGACTCTACCCAGGAGGATGACAGCTTCCTGATATTTATAAAGGAAGGATTCTTTTGAGCTTTCTAAGAGAGTTCTGTCATGTTACCTCTATTGTCTGCTTGGCTGATTTCTTTGATTATTCCCTGTTTGCACTTCACATTCTCTTAGACGAAAATTTTTCTCGAATTGCCCATCCTGCATGTGAGACCTATTATGTCCGCCTTTTCTTTGCCTAGAGTCATGTCTCCAAGACCACACCAAAATAAGAGTTATGTACACATGGACAGCTGTAGAGGTGAAGGCATACACCCATTGCATATGTGACTGAGGTATGTGTGCGTGTGTGTGTGTGTGTGTGTGTGTGTGACTCCTGACAATAAGAAAAAATCATTCATTACCTAACCATGTGCTTTTGGAAACAGTTGACTTTAAATTTTAGAGTCTAGATGCAATTTGCTCTTAAAACCTTTAATTCAAAAACTGGATAGAGCATCTTTCCTATTTTTATAAGTCCAAATGGGAGCTCCTGGAGGGTAGCAAGAAAGTTCCATTTCCTAAGAGCATCAATCCAGTTGCTTCGCTAATCCCTAAATTGAGAGGTTTACACCGCAGAAGTAGTGTGATACCTCATGTGTGTCATTTACTGTTTTGTACTAAGTCTTACTGGATAAAGTCAATGGCATAGTTATACAGTTTAGGATATGTGTAAATGGCAAAGAGAGCACTTTCAATAAAGCTGTTGTCCTCCCAGGCCTGCAATGGATGCTACACTTTCCTTTGAAAAGGGGTAACCTACACATGAGCTTCAAGGAAAGTTCTGTTCTTCAATTAACTATTATGTTTAATGGCAGATTGCACACTTCAGTCTGCCTTGGGCCTGAGCTAGTAGCACTGTGTCCAGTGGATGCCTCTGAAACAGACATTATCCAAGCCAGCTCTTCTTGCAGGGACCATTCAGCGAACAGGAGCATACTTCACCTAGGAGCACAATGTTTGAAAGACAAACTTTTAATACAGGTCAGTCACCACTAATATCTTTTTGAGCACATCTCTCTTTTCCATGGCTCACCTTATCAAATAAGGATGATTATGTTCAATATTCTCTCAGACTCTTAAGAGAATGAAGATATTAACAGTGACTGGTGAGGCACAGGCATGGCAATGGTACTAATGTCAAGGAAAACCAACCCTAACCACATAGCAAATATCTTAAGACATCCGTAAGTGTGTCACAACATTGTATGAAACTATTAGTCACTTAAATACTAAATGCATTTATGGCACTGGCTGGAGGAGAAGACAGTAAGTTGTGATGTGAAGAATAGGGCAGCATGTATATTTTTCTTGTTGAGAATTATAACTTTAGATTCAAGAATGGGGGCAAGGGTAGGAAGACAATTCTAGTACTAGTCACCCAAAAAATAATAGATTAAACCCCAAACTTGTAATTTTATAGAAGAAAAGGGAAGTTCTCCTGTGTTCAGGGAATTCATATAAAATAAACTTTTCAATTTAGACCTAGAAAATGGACCTAGGTTGGAAATGATTCCTTGATAATGCCAGAAACTACTGAAAATATGTTAAAATAATTTATAGGGTCCAGTTGTACTTGATCAAATGATTAACGGCATTCCATCTGCTTTCTAAATATTCCTACCTTCCACTGATTCCTCTGAAATTTTGCCATTTCAGTCAAGCTGAAATTTATTAGCACCCACTTACTATGATTTACATGCAGAATGATTTGCACGCCTCTTTCCTAAGCTATTTGCATGGCTTTATTAGGAATGCAGCTTATTTGGGGGCATATTTGATTTATAAGCATTTGACAAGTCTGCCCTTCTATTCTTTTTTTTCGCTTTTGATTTATGAAAGGGCAGAGTTATGTTCCTGAGCCTCATTCATTCTCCTGGAAATTAATTTTTAAACTAAAATCTTCCTATTTGGTTAAAAACTTATAACATATTAGATTCAATAGCCTTTTCTTGGCTACAACAAAAGCAGCAGATAGAATCTGGTCTACCCTTTGGTGAGCTTTGGGTTAGATGAAGCTTGAACTCGGGGGCTCGCCACTCAATGCCTGTGGCATTTTTCTGCTTCCTGTTACCAAATTACAGAGACATCATACACTCTTGTTTGCCTGTATAAAGTATTCCCTCAATTTTGTCTCTTTGTTCCTTTTCCCACCTTCAGAGGATCATGACTCACTGGACTGTCCTTAACTGTCACAGGAAAATGAGTAATAAAATTATACCATCAGAGGGAGATCCATGCCCGCCTCCATGAGACAGCTGGGATTTCAAATGGGACACTTAGAGAAACAATGCCTTAATTATAACTTCATAATTTATAATGAACCATTCACATACATTATCTAATTTGATTCTTAAAACATTCTTCAAGTTAATTATCCTACATATTTCAGTTTTACATGTGGGAAAATTACAGTAAAGAAAACAGAGGTAACTTAGGGGCAGGCACTGGCTAACAGATGACACAAGGCTTTGTCACCCATCCCTGAGTCCCAGGGGCTCCCCACCTTGGTTCTGCTTCCTTAGTGCCAAGAGTGATCCTTTTATAGCAAAGCTTTGATTGTTGGAGTGGGCTCTCAGATTCATTTGCTTCTGAGCTGGAGAGCTTTCTTCTGTATTTTAAATCAAATTACCTAGGTGGTTTCCTACTCTGTCAAAAAGTGAGGGAGAACAGAGAAAACCACATTCAGAAAATGATGGGTGAAATTGCAGGAGAAACTTTACTGTAGGAGGCTGTCTCACAAGACTTTGTGCCCACATCAAACGGTCCCCAGCAGGTCATTCTCTTCAGCTTCTCCAATCAGCCTATTTCCATTTATAGTTTATCCCTGTTCAGTGACCTTGTCCTGTGGCACAGCCAGACAATATTATAGGAGAAACTGGAACAGTGCGAGTCTAATTATACAATTACATATTCATTTACCCCCTAGAGAGTGTAAGACTTTTCTAGGTACCAAACAAGAAGTGGTTGGCGGGAAGCTCATTTTGAAAGATTGTTTCACCTCCACTTGGTGAAGCCGATCTATATATGGCTCATACAATTATCAGCTAAGCAGCACTGGTGGGCCTGATGAGAAAAATAAAACTGCATCATAAGTGTAAAAGTCACAAAAATATATGCTGAATTAGAAGCTTACCATCAAATCTGCATAGTTTGGCCAGCTCCATTTTTATCAAAGTAAGTGATAAAACTAGAAGATGTTCAAATATTTTGTTTGAGCAAATCATCTCCAGGACTAAATTCCAGTCTTGCTTTGTGTTGCTTTTCCTTTTTATGTTATTGATGGATAGGACATAATGTGAAAGAGTATGGCCAGAGAGAGACGAAGAGAGGGAAGTGAGAATAGTTGCCTAAATTGTCTTTCTTAGTAGTATCATTGCTTAGCCCATTTTCTTCTGCTGCAATAGCAAACTACAGACGAAGTAAATTACACAAAGCGGAAGTTTACTTGTCTCCTGTTCCGGGCACCCAGGAATCCAGGACTGAAGCGGCACATGGATGAGAGCCTTTTTGCTTCATCAAAAGTTGAGAGACAAATGAGGTCATCTCAAGAGAGAGTTAGCTTTTCCTCCAGAGTCACTCCGAAGACACTGAGCTTCACAGAGACCTTAGCCCACTTGTGACATTGGTGCTCTCATGACCTCATCACTGCGGAAAAGTGACAATTGGCTGTCAGCCTGGTTCAGGAGGAACTTACCACCATGGCATCCTGGCATATACTGGTATCGCTAAAGTGGCCTATGGTACATTTCTGTAAATGTCTCTACAGTAAATATCTTAGGCTTTGCAAGATACAAACTATTTCATTATCTACTCAGTTCTCCAGCTGTAACAGGAAGGTAGCCATAGAAAATGCATAACTGAAAAGCTCTGCCTCTAGGTCCATAAAACTTTGTTATAAATTGGCTCTAGGCTGGATGTGGTCTACAGCTGTGTTTTGGCAATCTCTTTCCTATGCCCCACAGTGTATTGAAAGGCCTGGTAATATATTTTAAGGAATAATAGGTTATGTTTTTTTTTTTTTCATTATTACTATTTTGAAAGTTGTCCTAATTAGTTAAAGGAGTTTTGAGCTTAGTATGTTTCGTAGCAAGTCTGAAGTTGAGTATGAAAATGCTGCATCAGGACATTGCTCAAAAGAAATACAACTTTTTCATGAGTAAGCATCAAATGTATTTACAAAATTCATGAACCTCCCTCATTTTTAAACATTTATGATCTTTTTTCATTAAATAGTTGAGCACCATGAAGCATTTCTGGGATTACAAGCAAAGCCCTCTGCATTTCCAAAAGTCATTTTCTCCTTGTAGCTGGGATGCCCATGGCTTTTGCGCTTGTCCATGTCTGTCCTCCAGCAGTACAACACTGTTGTAAATCATGCTTCCCCTGACAAGAGGTTGGGCTCTGCAAAGGATGGTCACACCATCAGTTGCACCACATATCTATACAGTGAACATCTGCAAGATTTTGGAAGCTGATACACTTGTCATGGTTCCTATGGTGTTGTTTGGAACGTTTTGCATCAGTTGACCCACACAAGTATCCCCTCTATAATTTCTATTTCATGCAGTGTTCAGATCTACTTGGCCAATCTGCCTGCCCTTGAGAGAGCCTGAGGCTGTATTGAATCTTGATATTATCTATACCTTAAAATTAGATAAAGACAAAGACAATTAAAATGACTAATCAGAAAATGGCATAGTTGACCATTGTTATTGTAGTCTGCATATAACGCTGTTCCATCATCCGAGCAGGGTGTCAGTAGGGCAGTTTGCCTTTGTGAGGACAAAACTATCCTTATTATCAGAATAAAGGGAGGTAGTTTGAAATAAGAAGGAACAAATGAAGCAAAACTTTGCAGCAGAAAGCTGTAAGCAGAACAGGTGCTTCCTCATGGGCACTTTGCAAACGCATGGCCTGTTTGAAAATGCTCATTCCATTCCCTCAATCTCTCTACCCTCATTCCTCAATAATTAAAGAATCAAATCCGTGGTGATGAGAACAGGACCCCATGCCTTAAGTGACCGTCCCCATCTGCTCCTCATTCCCCACCTGAAGCTATCATCTTCCTTTTAGACTGCCGCCTGGGACAGCTGGGAAGCTGAGAGCAAGCTCATAAATACAAGGTTTCGAAAAGCAGCCAGACGGTTGCAAGAGCTGTAATGGACTGGAGGGGTTCGACCTCCTGGGGTATTGGCTGCACTTCTTTTTGTGACGATGTGTTTTCTCATTCAGTGCTCCCACTGCTTCTTCAAAAGTCTGCAGTATGGTTTTCTCATTTTCAGATTTCTTCTAGCAGCAATATCCTCCTTAAGCCTAAAGAATGAGAGAAGTCTTAGGTCTCTTTCCCATTTTATCATGTTAGTAGAAAATATATGTATTTCCTAAATATATACGGCATAGAATTATCTGTTTTTATGATTAATGCTAAGAAAAATTGCTAACTTAAAAATGGCACAAGTTTGCCAGTACAGTAAAATGAAGGAAAGCAGAAATGTGATGGATGTTTTTTGAGCCTCATACCAAGGAATTACTGGAGAGACTAGATGTGACAGATAGGCAGAAAATGTTCTAACACAAAGTACAGGTTAAAAGATGAAAGAGTATGTACAAGACAAGCCACGTAGTGATAAAAAAGAAAATCAAGCTAATGGAAGTTATTGATACAACTATGGTGGTAAGACAAAAGGAATGAGCGGATAAAGACTCAAATGGTAGGCCTGTAACCACCAAGACGCGGTAACTTAACTCAAGATTTTAAATAGTTCTGAACTTTACTATATTTTTGTGTTGTGATGTTGAGAAGGATGAGCCATAACCCACATTTGAGATTCAACAAAATTATCCATCAGATACTTCTATCGCCTTGTAAGAATAATCCTATTTTTTCTTCCTGCTAAACATATCCAACCCTGTTTAATATTGCACGATCATATACTCATTGGATTTTTCTCCTACCCTGTGATGAAATGTAATTACTCTAAGTAATCATGACCATTTATTCTGCTTGGAGTTCACTCAAGGGCGTATGACACAGCCATAGCTCACCAGTGGTATGGAAGGAGACTGCCACTGGGAAAGCACCTTGCCCAAGGTTAACACAGCTGTAGCTCAGTCAAAATCCAAGTCTAGAAAAATCTCACTCTGTCTTCTTTTCACAAGCAAAAAGATAGAATGAAAGGTTTCACTTTGAGTTTATGGTAAGTATTTTTAAATTGCAATGTGAGAAAGAAAGAGTTGGAGAGCTTTCCAAATGCAGATTCTGAAGCCCTACATTAGTTTTATTATGATACTCTTCAGGTAACGGTGATCCAAGTGAATCTGAGATTATATTACATGACACAACGCTAGAGAAGACTTATTGATTCTTACTTTACGAACACAGTAGAGTAATGGCAATTACTTTTCTCTGTTGTACACAGTGGCATTTTTAGCCATGGAATTACATTACTTATCAATTATTTAGACTTGCAGAGGTAAGGATATGATTTTAAATGATTTATGTTTGTGAATAATGATATTGTTCATTAATTATATAGCTATGTTCTTTAAGTAATTGATAGAACAGTGGCTGAAGATGTTCAATTCATGTATTTTGTGTTCTAAAAGAATTCTGTCCAATAGAAATCTTTGAAATGGTGGAAATATTCTGATATTTGAAGTGTCTAACTTTATGTGAGTTTTTTTGTTTTTGGTGCTGAGGGCCAAACCCAAGGCTATCAACTTGCTAGGCAAGTGTTCTATGGTTGAGCCAAATCTCCAACTTGAAGTGTCTAATTTTATTAGTCTCTGTTCAAGC
>PVKN010037049.1:0-11315 GCA_004027915.1 Capromys pilorides
ATATGGCACAGACACGGCTCATGAGCACAAGTCTGACTCTTGTGTCCTGTGCTTCGTGCCACCAGAAATGGCATGAATGCTGTATTAATACACTTCGTAAGTGATCCAATTCCTGAGGACTGCACCACAAACACAGCCTTTATATTGTAACTTTGTGTCTTATTTCCCTTGTGGTTGGGGGTAAATTTGACCTTTTTTTTTTTTTTTGTCTAAATATTCACTTTCCATTGTAACTTACAGGGTTGCTCATATAATTACCTGCTGTACATTGACCTGTGCAATAAAATAGAATTGTGTACATATAGTTGACTTTGGATATCTGAAATGCCCAAGCTCAATTACAGTGAGTATAAATGTTCAGTACAAGGTTGTGCAAACCTGTAAGGGAGTGATTAGTAGATGGGATATGGGAAATGGATCTAGAGGGTTTACTGTGCAGAAGCCAATCCTGTTGGACTAACACTGGTGTTTCGGAAATGAAGTACTGTGAGTGAGGGCTGGGCGTCACCACAGGAAGGCTCGCAGGAGATGTTGGAAGAAAGGGTCAACACTCAGGCTTGTTTCCTTTATATTGAAGTACTTGTTTTCTTATGTACAAATAAATGCGTATCAAAGACTTGAACATCATTCTCTCAAAATTTGGTTTTTGATGCTTTTTTGTGTAGCAAATACTTTCCCAAATGGCTCTGAAATTGTAGGAGGGTCTCTGTATGTTTCTTCCTCTGAAGTCTCATTAAAAGTCAATTATCAAACAATTTTGTTTGCTGTTTTGAATCATGTGACTGTAAATGAAACCTCTTCAATGTTTCAGCATTAACATGCTTTCTTGGGGTATGGAATAAAGGTTTTTTGTATTTTTTACATTTCACTGAAAAGATTGGCCTTTTGGATGGAAATGGGAATTTATTTACCATGAAGGATGATCCCATCTTGTATGCTGGAACCGGTGCATGGCGTCCTTTTTGCTTATGTCTGCAGTGCAGCCTGCCCCATGCTTCCTGTCTGCAAAGCTGAAATCTGGCCGCCTCAGCACCACATAGATGACCTGCCATGGATACCAATGCTGGGGGCTTACTTGACGTGCTGTTGGATCCCAGACCCACAATTACCAAGCCAGGTGTGGTGGCGCATGCCTGTAATCACAGCACTTGAGAGGCTGAGGCAGGGAAATTGCTGAGTACAAGGACAGCCTGGACTTCATAGCTAGACCTTATCTCAAAACAAAAGTTTTCAGTGGTAGGAGTTGTTTATCCTTAATTCATACTTAGGCACCTTTAGACTTTTCTCCTGCTTTGGCCCCACAGACTGCAGTAGATAGCAGTCTTCATTTCTCCTGATGTCAAGGTGTCCATTGGACAATGTATCTTTAGGTACGTTGTAAAATTAAGTCTATAACACAATATAAAACTGTCTTTGGTAGTCTATTTGCAGTTTGGTCTTCAAGAACAGTAAAAAGTGAAAAGGAATTAACCATAAAAATAAGGGTATTCATTGCTGTGGTATAATGCTTTTAACCCTTGGGATGAGTAAGAAGAGGAATAGCTAGGTCAAATAGGAATCTCCTATTTTTTGTGGAATCTCCATACTTATTTCCATAGTGACTGTACCAGTTTCACCAGCAATGGAGAAGAGTTTTTTTCTCCCACACACACACCAGCATGTTATTGGTTGATCACGTGATGATAGCCATTTTTTCTGGAAGTAGATGAAATCTCAGTGTTATTTTAATTTTGCATTTATTCAATGGACTGGCTCATACTTGCAGGACCAGATCAGGTTCCTCTGGTATGGATGCCTTGCCACCATGTTTCTATTATCTATAGCACTTACCTGTTTTAATTATGTGATCTGTTGCCCTTTTTTTATTTTTTAATGTATTTGGTTTAGGGTCTCACTATGCAACTTGGACTCGTAGTGATCCTCCTGTTATCAGCCCCCAAGGCACTGGGATTACAGCTGCGCACCACCATGCCTGGATTTTCAGCAGCCCTGGAAGTGGGGCCAGCACAGCATGTGGTACCGGGGATCAAACCCCATCCCTGCACTTGCCTAAGCTGGTGCTTAGTCTGCTGAACTATCTTGCCTGCCCCTGTGGCCCTTTTAGAATGTCAATTCCATGTGGCAAAGACCACTATAATTCCTTCTCTGTAGAGCCTGATAACATTGTAGAATCTTAGTAAAGATAGCCTCCTTGCCTAGCATACTCCTGGAGGGAAAAATAGATATTCAGGATCATGACCTGTATTACCCTATTTGATCTTAATTTGTTGGTAGGTCATGCAGATCAAGAATAAGGTAATTTTATACCAGTCTCAAGGTACTAAGTTGTTAGTACTTGGGCAGCCATGTGAAAATACTTTAGACAGTGTGGTTTAAAGAACAGGCATTTCTCATAGTTGAGAGGAGGGAAGGACCAGGGTCAAGGCATCAGCAGATTTAGCTTCTAATGAGGGCCCCTTCCTGGTTTACAGAGGGCCATCTTGCTATATCCTCACAGTAACAGAGCTCTATAATCTCTTCTGCTTCATATAAAGTTACTGTCTTAGTCGCTTTCTTGTCACTGGGACAAGATACCACAACTGTAAGAGCAGAGGCTTATTGGAGGTCATGTTTTTAGTCCACTGTTGGCCAGCTCCAAGGCAGAAAGGCATGGTGGGGTGGAAGGATCTGGTGTAGAAAAGCTGCTCACATAGTGGTGCCCAGGAAGCAGAGAGAAAAGAGGAGTCAGGGACAGAGATAGGCTCTTTCAGCTCATGCCTCCCCAGTGATCTGCCTCTCCCAATGGGACCCTACCTACTAAGTGTAACTCAAAAGTTCTGCCTCTGAGTGCATGAGGCCTTTAGGGGAAATTCTCAATATAAATTATAGCATTCCACCCAGCCCTGAAAGACTCCTGCAAATCGCTGCTGTATGAAAATATACATAACTGGCCCTGCTGCTCCCTTTTTATTTTTTATTTTATTTTTCTTCCTTCCTTCCTTCCTTTCTTTTTTTTTAATTTTATTTTTATTTATTTGCTCGTTGTGTTTGTTTGTTTATTTATTTATTTATTTTGTGGCTGGCTCAGCCTGCCCTGGTGGTGGGGCTGGCGCAGCATGTGGTGCCGGGGATCGAACCGCAGTCCCTGCAGTTGCCTGAGCTTTCCTAAGCAGGTGCTTTAGACCACTGAACCATCTCGCCGGCCCCATCCTTTCTTTCTTTTTTCTTTATTATTTTTTCTGTATTTTAGGGAAGGGTCTACAGGGTGTTCAGGTTCTCACTACTAGATCAGACTTGTAGTGATCCGCCTGTTTACAGCCTCCCAAAACTGGGATTACAGGCAAGTACCACCACGTCTAGTCTCAATTGCTATTTCAGTGTACCCCAGGGGTGGGGCTGGCACGGCAGGCCTGGAATCAAACCCCTGAACCTTGCACCTGCTTCCAGGCACTTTAATCCACTGAACTATTTGGCTTGCTCCACTGCTCCCTTTTTGCTCTTGCTGTTTTGCTGTTTACTGTCACCACGAACTGCTGCCCTCTGCAATTCTGCCTTGGAGCCAGTCAAATATGAACTGCAACCTCTACAAGTTCTTGTAAGAAAGCTTTCACCTGCTCATCTGGTGTAATTACCTACGCACAGGGGCAGAACCGTTTGCACTGCAGGAAACCAAGAACCGGTAGACCTACCCCTGCCATCTGACTCTTTCTTCTTCCTGCTGGCAGAATCCCTGGGAAGCTTGTTTATTAATTAATTAATTAATTATTTTTTTCTTTTTGAGACAGGGTCTTGCTATGCAGTTCAGGCTGGCCTTAAGCTCACTTTTGTAGCCCAGGTTGGTCTTGAACTTGCACCAATCTTCCTGCCTCAGCCTCCAGGAAGCTTGTTTACATGTAAGCTCAGGGTCTCTATTTCAGGGATTCTGACTCATAGGATTGGGAGGATTTAGGAATCTGTGTTTTAATAAGCAACCCTTCCTCTCCAGCAGTCTGACTTTACAACCCAGGATCTGTTCACTGGTCCAAGTCCATCTGGGCAAGGAGAGTGTGAGATGAAGCATATGGAAAGCCTGTACTCACTCATGGTCATCCTGAGTCACACAATAGATATCTTTGGGCTTCCACTTTGCAGTCTGTAAAATGGGATCAAGATCTTTGCTATGTCTGTGTCAAAGAATTGAGAAGTGTGAAGAATGAGGTAATGGATGCAAAATCACATTCTAAAGATAAGACTGTAACATTACTATTGTGGTATAATGGAAATATGCAAAGCAGTCGGAACAGTGTCTTAGAAGCCACAAGATTTGAATGGTCTTTTATGCTGAGAGAAATCTCTTAGAGGTCTAGCAGTAGTGGAGGACATGAAAAGGTTTGCATCTATTGGAAAAATTTTAAAAATTCTTTGTCAAAAAATATAAGGACGTTTATTTACAAGATACAAATGTCTAATATTTAATAGGAATTAAAGTGCTTAATCAAAAAAGAAAGCAAACATAACTATCACATTGGGATTTAGGGCTTCAACATACAAACTCATGAATGATTACTGTCCTTTAAATTCAAAACAGCTATCCTCTATTTTGAGAAATGCCCAACCCATTTGAGACAAAACATTTGTGTGTGAGTGAAAATGCAAGCACTGGCGCCTCTGTTTTTCGTATCATTCCTGGAGGTATGCCCAAATTGTGGACCTCAGCTGATAGCTGAGAAGGGCAAAAAGTAAGCTTTAAAATAGTTTGTCTTTGATCACTGCTTTGTTCATGCACAAGTGCCATGACGGCAGTGACTTGCTTTAAGTGCTTTAGAGCAAACCACCTGCAGAATGTACATTGCTAAAAGAAATAAAACAGATTCAGTTCAGATTTTTTATTGGTTAAGCTGTTACTTGTGGGCAAGCCATTTACTTGATCCTAATGTATACTACCAAAGAAGGGTGCTCTTAGCTACGCTGAGATGCTACCTGCTTCAGCTGATACTATTTTTCACAGGTCATCATGTTTATAATAGGTGGTTTCTCTTTTTCAAGACTGGGTTTTCCTATAGAATTCAGGCTGGCCTCGAATTCACTGTGTAGCCAAGACTGACCTCGAGCTCACAGCAATCCTGTTTCAGCCTCGTAGTGCTGGGATTATAGGTGTGTACCACCACACCCAGCTTACTTTCTTTTCTTTCTTTTTTTTTTTCTGAGACAGGGTCTCACTATGTAGTCCAGGCTGGACTTCAACTCACTATGTAGCCTAGGCTGGTCTTGAATCCGTGGTGATCCTCCTAGCTCAGCTTACAGAATTCTGGGGTTACAGGCATGAGGATCATGTCCAGTAATAACAGATAGTTTCTGATAATTAGTTTTCATCTTTTCTTTGGGCAAAAGAAACTTTAGAATTTTTGTTAGCCCTCTCAAACTTCTAGGAAAAGAGGGACTAGATAAACTTTCAGGTTTTCTTGGCTCCCAACTCCTTGCTCCCCGCTTATGGACCGCAGCAGAGTTTTGAGAAGAATAGTGTATAGGGAAAAGTGAGTATGTATGAGAACCCCAATACTTTTATTATTGTAATTTGTGTGTAAAATGAAGAAAAGAGTAAATAAAAAGTCAGACGGTGAAACCTGAACTTACGAAGTACAACCTGTTTTACATGCCTTGAGAAAGTGAAGGCAAAGTCCAAGTAGATCAAAGGTTGCTGTTGCTACTTGGAGCTCTTAAAATCTGCTACAGGATCAAAGAACATATTTATCTGTGTCTGGAAACAGTACCAAATATATTTGCATTTGTAGTGACTCAAGGTAGAAGAAAATAGAATCCCTAATTATTTCAATCAATGCCTTTTATTTTGGTTGGCAAATTTGCTTTGCATTTGTTCAGCATTACAAAATTGCCTTTCAGAGCCAAATCACGATGTGTTGAGATTTTACACTTAGCGAACAGTACAGAGTATCAACTGCCGAAAACAAATAATTCTAAAGTAAAAACATAAACCTCCCCTGATTGCATCCTACTGCTAGTCCCCTTCTGAGGCGTGTGATGATTGTATATGCCTCGCTCTGTGTGATGTTGGAACTGTAGCCTCCATGATGTTGTAGAGGGCAGGGACTGTCCCACAGATCTTTGGATGCACAGGCTAGAGCAGTGAGCCTATGGCATATGTGTATGCACAGCCCTGTCTGTCAGCACTTGGGCCAAGTTACCCAACAACACCTTAGCTGCCAAGTATCAGATAACAGCACACATATCAGCCATTCACATGCTCCGAAAGGAGTAGCAGTGGCAGGTGATAATGTCACAAGCTACAACTCATTAGCTGTGACTTGTCTGAGCTTTCTTATGGCCAGTCAGTGTACTACCAAGATAGATATATGCTGAGACTGGCAATGAGTTTTAATACATTCACTTTTATTAACACAAAGATTTTAACTTTGAGTTTTCTTATGAAAATCTGAAATTTAACATCTAAGATTTAGCAAAGAGATGTTCTAATAAAGACTGACATTCTTTTACTGTTGTACTGTCCTACTGTATTTGAATCTGTACTAATATGGATAGATTTAGTACAGTATTCTAGGATTATTAAGCTTGTGTTAATGTTGACACATAGCAAAGAAAATTTACCTTCTATTTGGGTAAGAGTATTAGCGCATTTCCGTTTGTACATAGGATACTAATAACAATGTTAGGCATAATTATATGCATACCTCTGTATTTGGAGACTGGTTTAAAATATGCCAAGTTGACAAGGGGTGGATTGTAGTGGTTGATACATTGTGTCAACTTGGCTCGATGACTCAGCAGCCTGGTTCCCTATTGGTGGAGGTCCTGCCCTGGGGTACAGTTGGTTCCTCCCTAGAGCATGACCAGGGCCTGCCTAGGATATGATTGGCTCCTCCCTAGAGTGGGATCAAGGGCCAATCCTGGGGTATGATTGGTTCCACCCTAGGGCAGAATGGGCCCATGTCAGAGTGACTGAGCACAAAGAGACTTTATAAAGGGGCTCAGGAAGGAGTCAAGACTTCACTTTGTTGGAGGAGCTTCAGTTTTTGCATTCGGCCAGGACTTCGCCCTTCTTCAGCCTCCAGCTTGGATCTTTCACCTTCCATCGCAGACTCTTCAGCGTCTATCACAGACACTTCAGTCTTCCATCACAGACCCATCAGCTGCTGGATAGACTTACACAGAGCACTGCAGTGAGTTTCAGATCTTGGGACTGAATTCTTCAGTCCGGGGTATGTGGATGCTCTCTGCACACTTCCTCATCTGACTCTGTGGCTGACTATTGTAAGCCAATCTTACAATTCCTTATAGATTGTATATTTATGTATATTTATGTTATATCCATTCCTTACATTATATTTGTTCTGTTCCTCTAAATAAAACCCTGACCAATACACAAGCACAATGGGAAAGCACTATGTAGTATAGTGTGTTGCACATCAAATCAGATGGTGTTTTGACATCAACCAAAAATGTGTTGCTGAACTTGGTGAAACTGAAGGGAAAGAGTATCTTAAAGGGAAACTGAGGAAATATTCTGGTATCTTGGTTTTTGCAATTATCTTTTTTTTTTTTTTTTTTATGTATTTGGTACAGGGTCTCACTACACAGCTCAGCCTGCCCAGCACTAGGATTGCAGGTGTGTGCCACCATGTCTGGACTTGGTGGCCGTCTCAGCATCCCTGGGCGGGGGGAGGGGGGCAGTGCTGCCATGGCATGTGGTGCTGGGGATCAAACTCCAGCCCTTGCACTTCCTAAGCAGGCACTTAGTCCCCTGAGCTATTTCGCCAGCCTCTTTTGCAACTATATAAAACAAGTCATTTGATAGCTGCCAGCTTTCAAATTTCACTGTACACAGCAAAACATGTTAAGCCTCTCTCTAATGGGAACTTCATAAAAATGGCCCTGTTGTCTGGGAGCAATTCTCATTTTCATAATTTCCCAAACAAGGGTAAAGTCATGCAGTGCATCTCTAACACGCCCCTCGAGTCTTGTGTGTGCATGGCAAGTGATGCTAGCCAGGGCTTCATCAACGACTTTCAAAAGGCAGCCCGTTACTCCATGCGCTCGGACAAAAGCACAGATATCATCATTCAAGGCTAGCAATAATTTGGCCTGATGCTATTGGTGACCTCATGGCAAGACATTGGTAAAACTGGTGTCTTTTCCTAGAAGAATACAAGGGATAGATATTTTCATTACTGTGATACAGGCTTTTTTGTCACAAAACATTAAGAGCAGAAAGAGCAATTTCAAATTACTAGTGATGGGTACCTTGCATGGTGGGGGAAACTTCTGGTTTCATGTAGCTCTTTTTTAGCCAATCTACTGGCCGTTTGGTTTCATTGTATTACACTACAAGAAGACCTTTGCTGTGTTTTATGTTTCTGTGGTTTTTTTGTTTTCTTGTTTGTTCGCTTGCTTTTTGAGACAGGATCTCTCTACGTAGTACAGGCAAATGTTTTTCTGCTTCAGCCTTCTGAGTGCTGGGATTACAGCCGTGGTCCACATACCTGGCTTCAAGAAATTCTTTGTGCCAAAGAAAGCAGCAAAATCTTAGATGATACCTTCAAAGATATCACAAAAATAGTGAACTACACCTTGGCTCATGCTCTTAATTTTGTTTAAAAAAAGGATAGAATATTTTATTGTCATTTATAATCAGATGGCAGTTGGGTATATAGTTTCTACACTTATTTTCTTATAAATTAAAAAAATTAAGTTTTAAACAGCTGATAGTTATGTTCTTCACAAAACACAGACTAACTCATTAACGGCACCAAAAAACTCACTCATCTTCTCCCCCTTTTTAAAAACTGGAAGTTTGAAATGCACTTGTCCTCACAATTTGCAGCAATGTCCTGACAATCACCCACATCTACTTCAAGGAACAACACACTGGAACATTTTTCAGACAGGGAATGAAAGAAAGGCCTGATCATTTTGCAAGGCCCACACCATGTGGCTGAGAAATCAGCTACTACAAGTCCATCTCATGCAGCAGCCGGGGCTTCCTGAGAGGCCTCTTTGTTTTCCAGCTGCTGCTCCATGCGGCTGCTGGGGGCCTGATGAGCTACCAAAGCAAATGATGGAAGCAGATAGAAGGCGAGGGACTTAGCTCCTATGCTCTTAAGTTTTGACCGTCTCAAGCACAACATAATGCTTTACTTATGTTCAATAATGTCTGGTGGCTGATCAGGGAATGAGTCCTAGAGAGACTTTTAGCCAAGTTAGATGAAATTAAGCTGTTTCTGAATGAAAAGGAGCTTGAATATGCCAGCTCACTGATATGACCTGGTTTAACAAAGATATATATATAGAAAATAGCAGAAAGGATGGTGATATCAAAACATTTGGGAGCAAACTAAAGGTTTTTGAAAGAAATCTGGACACTGAGCAGCTGAAATATTCTCAAAATGTAAAAATGCATTTAGGGGAGGTTTATTTTTTGTTTTGGTGCCAAGGACTGAACACAGGGCTTCTGGCTTAGTGGGAAAGCATTCTACCTCTGAGCCAAATCCCCAGCCTGGTAAAAATGCATTTAGAAAATACTGCATCTGCAGACAATGCTACATGCTATCAGGAAATTTACAAGGAATTTGCTCACATTACAACAGCTGTAAAGGAGAATTTTAGTAACAGATTTTCACAATTTCATAAGGTGGAGACAACCCTATATTTTCTTACTTCTCCAGAAAAAGTCAAATTGGAAGAACTTGATCTTTCCTGCTTACGCTGACTGGGGTCTGGAAATCTGGAAACGGATATGTTGAAAATTCAAGAAAGCTATAGCTGCAAAAATAAATTCTTAGGCCTGTGTGCAACACTTGAGAAGACAACTTGCGAAAGGATGACAAAGGACCATGCAGTTCTGAAAATTAACTCCTTGAAGTGTAGAGGAGTTATTTTCTCTGCCAAATAATTTTAAGCCAACAAAAGCACTTAAGATTGCTTTTCTTACTTTATTTGGACCACTTATGCTTGTGAACAGCTATTTTCAGCTTTGCATTAGGTCAAATCTGATATAAGAAACAGACTAATGGGTGACCTGAGTTCTGCATGTGTTGATCTCAAGCTAAGAAAGTATGAACCAAAATTGGACAAATTATCAGCATAAACACAAGAGCAAACATCACATTAATTGTGCAAAAACACATCAAATGCAAACTTTTACCTTTCAATAAAAAGCTATTTGTATAATTGAAAGCTCTGCTATTGTGTTTTTTAAAGATAGAAGATAGTAACATATGGATTGTTTTTCTAAACTAAAAAAAACTTCAGTACCCATGTGTAATTGCAGTGTTGGCCCTTTGCAATAAATATGTGAGTTTGGGGTTGCAGTTTGAGCAATTGTTCTCTAAAAGGTTTGTCATCACTGGCCTAGTGGTTCTCATAATAAATATTACATTTGTTCTATGAATGAATGTAATCTGATACTACATGTTGCTTTTATCATATTGTTTCAGAGATGCTTTTAATTTCTGGGAAAACTTTTTTTTAAAAAAATCATCAAGGTGATGCATACAATATGATACCATTTATATGAAGTAGTGGAAGAGACAAATCTATAGTGGAAAAAAAAAGTGACTGCCTCTGAGAGGTGAGCAGAGCCTGACTGGACATGGCAGGAGGGCAGTGCTCTATGTCCTGATAGGTGCTCAGGCTCACAGGTGCATATATTTGTCTAAACTTAGCTAATGTACAGTTGTGACTTGTTTACCTTATATGGTGATTTGTGTCTAGTTGTCCTCCCAAACTGCCTCATGTAGTCACTGGGGCAGCCTGTAGAGTTTGTGGTTAGTTCATGAATCAATGGTGAGCAGAGGATTATGGGTGTGAGTACTACACCCGCCCTGAGGTGGGCAGCCTGAATACAACATAAGGGAGAGAGGCTTGCTAGCTGTGGCAGCAGCTGCTTCTCCCTTTGCTCTTTGCAGTTTTCCACTGCCATGAACTGCTGCCCTCTGCCATGTGGCATTCTGCCTTGGAGCTAGCTGAGTATGGACTGAAACCTCTCCACTAACTACGAGCTAAATAGACCTTTCCTTAATTCCAGGTGTTGGGTATTTTGTCCCAGGGATAAAAAAGAAGTAAGTAACTGAGATACCTGATATATACATTTTATAACAAAAGGAATAATTAAGCAAATATTGAACTTTAATGGAAAGTTGAGGATTTTTAGAAGAATTTTACATTTATGGATATCAATAATTTATTCAAAATTTGTTTAAAAAATGAAGATGATTGATGAAAGGAATATGAGAAAAGCAATAAAACAAGTACACTAAAATATTAGGAACATAATCCAATCAGGGATTTTGGTATCCCCTGCCTTGCCTTTGTTGTCCAGAAAT